>VZTA01025044.1:230593-257479 GCA_013398855.1 Mohoua ochrocephala | reverse complement strand
GAGGCGGACCAGGGGCGGAGCGGCGGCGCTGCCATGGCAGGGAAGGGGCGGAGCGCTGCGCGGAGCGTGTTGGGGCTGCAGGAGCGGCTGCGCTGTGCGCAGGAGCCCGCGGAGGTACCCGGCCAGGAGGCCACACGCGGCGGCTGCTGCGCTGTAGTTTCTGTGTTCATAAGAGCTTTTCTGTGCGAAATAGGTGCTTCTGCTTGGTTTTAACGGCGCACATCAGGAGGAGCGGGGGCTGTCACGCCCTGCCTTGCTGTCCTTCCTGGTCCAAGAAGGACTAAGGTGTTACATTGAAACAACCCCTGTGGGGTGGCCAGGCTGCTCAGGAGCGGCTGAGGAACACCCGGAGCAGGCAGAGATGGGTGGGGAGCGCGGTCAGAGCAGGTGCTGATGCTGTGGCGGGCACTGGAGGTGCAGAAGGGACCCAGGCACCGCCCGCTCTCTCAGCAGCAGCCGGCCCTCCCGAGGAAATGGAAGCAAAGTAGCATGTGCCAAATTGGCCTCAGTGTTTTATGGAGTAATAAATCACATTTGACTGAAGAAGGTGTATCCAGAAGAGTGATGTTGTTTTTGCTTGGTTCGAGGGGGTTTTAAAAAAAATTTTTTTGAGAGGGTCACATTCGCTTTGAAAATACAGGACACTTTTACCTTGATGGGTTTCAAAGGCATTAAAACTTGATACAAGTTTGTGGCCGGAGGCAGAGGGCGGCAGTAAAAATGGCATTATATTTGGTAGTTGATGAAAAGCTTAGCTATTAATCATGTCTACAGCGTGTTTTCGAAGTGTGTGTGTATGCATCTAGAGGAAATACTGATTTTCATAGCCAGTACTGGTTTATCTTCTTGAATGCCTGTGATGTAGACAATATCTGTCTAAAAGGCAAATACCTGTGCAGGTGCTTCTTCAGAAGTTTTAATTTGCAGTTCAATGAACCTAAGAGCTCTTCCTGTGCTACCGAAATGATCAGATATTACAGTGTCTGAATTTGTACTTGGGATTAGTGTTGCTATGCTATTGTGAATGAGAGGTACCAAAGGAAAAGAAAGAAGCAATTCTAGAGATAATTAATTTTTAAGTGATCCCAAACCAGTAAGTTTAAAAGCATTCAAATAAAGTGAAAAATGAGAACAACTTTGGTTGATTTCATTTATTAAGGGAGGAGATACACTGTTGTTCTGCAGCATAGCTGCAAGTAGATGCTGCATGAAATGGAGCTAATGGTGGTGCTGCAGCACTTCTGTCTCTGCTAAAAACTGTCTAGTGAAATAGAAGTATTTATGGGTAACAGGGCCTAAGGAGTGGCACGGAAAGTGAGAAACTGATAGCTGTAAATTGGCAGTCATGAAAGGTACTTCTAACAAAAGTTGAATGTAATAAGAGAAATTATGTGGTTAGCATCTTTAAAGGCAAAGAGAATGCGTGGAAGGAATTACAAATCAATATTACAGATGTGTATGTAGGCAAGCCTTGTTGTCAAATACTTCTGTTACGTACTGAGAATAATATTTGTCTTTGGACTTTTTAATAATTGCTAAAAGTTTTTGATAACCATGCAGAACATCAATTGTCCATTTCAAAAGCTTCTTAATGTGTGAGGTTTGATAGCTACCCACTGAATTTTCAGAGAATTGACCAAAGAAAGAACAGGTATTGAATGATGCTTATGGTTCTAGGGAAGGTGCAGGAAAAAAACTACTGTACTATTGTTGATAAGGGTCAGTGAAATGGTCTTCATTGGCATTGATCATAAAGGAACACATTGAGCAGCTGCATGATGTTAAGATGTAACTGATGTAGAAAAAGAGGATGGTGTCAGGATCCATACCACTCAGTGAGATATTATGTAGATACGTTCTGCCAAATTCATCTCAAATTGTATTTGGCTGACACTAATTGTCATAAATATATGCAAGCTTCAAGGCACTTGACTTGCTTCTGTATGATGCTGATTAGAGCAGCAGTGTCACGGGCCTCATGTCATACATAAAACTGATTTCAGTTGCACTCGCCAAAAATAAGTGTCAGACCTCATCAGGAAACAATGTTGGTTTGTGGGTTTGGTGATGGGTTTGTGGAATTTTTTGGGGGTGAGGTAGGAGGGTGATTATGCATCTCTTTGTGACATGATGCTACTGAAATCTTCCTTCGTTTAGAAGACAGCAAGCATTGTAGGGAAATGCTACACATACTGAAATAATTTGTATCAAATGAAGAGAGTCTCTTCTAGAAACCAAATTTGATCATGTGGTAGGCTACATTCATTTGAGCAACACATGTTTTACCATGGCTCAGTGGAAAGTCACAGCTAGGAGCTATGAATATAGGTCACTCAGGATAGGAGACTGTATTTTGGAAAGCATTGACTCAGAAAATGATTTGGAGCTCTGATGTATTACCAGTTGAGCATGAAATTGCGGTAGAGTGCAGTGGCTTATGGAGTAAATGCTATCTTTGGGTAGCTTAGCAGGGTTATGTTATTATTGCTGTATAGCATTAGAGGGACAATTACAGGAATATTATGTCCTGTTCTGAGGACTGTTTTTAAAAACAACGCTGGCCAAGCTGGAAAGATAATGAGACAGCCGGAGAATGGCTGTAGCTCTGGCTGGCATAACTTAATGAAACTAAAGAACCAAGGTAAAGTGTGTGATTAGTATTTACATTGATTTCTGTGTTGTGTAAGATGATTGGAAGAAAGCTCCTTTAGTGTAATTAACAGATCATTAGATTTAGTAGCTGAAAACAAAACTAGGCAATTGTTTTAGGCAAACTGTTGTGTTTTGTTTGGTTTGGTTGGTTTTTTGTTTGCTTTTTTGATTGTTTGTTTGTTTGGATGTGGTTTTTATGTTTGGTTTGGGGTTTTTTTTGCTTGGGATGATTTTATTTTGTTTGGTTTGTTTTATTTTGTTTTTTTTTTTTTTTTGTTAGCTGAGGGCATAGGGATTATTTGCTTGGGAAAGACTTGGGTTTTTCTAAGGTGTTTTCCTCAAAGTCCTGGTGCTCTTTCAAATGAGTTGTCTAGCTCAGCCGGAAGTTATTGACTTGATGGAATTTCACAGGCTTTGTTATGGAAGAGAATGGGCTAAAGAATCATAGGGATCTCTTTGAAAGAGAGATGCAGCTATCGAGTGAGAGAGGAGAGAAAACAGGAGTTACTGTAGAGAAATGTTGTCAGTCCCCTAAGGACAGATGGTCTGGGAACTGGTTAATGGGTCCCATCCTTCCTGAAGCTCCAGGCTCAGATAAGAAAATAAGAGGAGACCGTACAACACTTGTGTAAAGGATGATGGGGCAGCACTGGTGTCGTGGGAAGAGACCAAAGCCAGTGCACCTGGCAGCTGTTGTTACTACTTTGCTTTCAATTTTGACTCTGGAAAATTTTGTTTGCTCACATGCTTCTTTCCCATTGCTCATTACCATTGATCTCTGCTTTCCAAATTCCAGCCTGCTTTCCCTTCTTCCCTGCATCTTTGCTGGCTTTTGTTCCTACTGTCCTCTTTGCTTTTGTCTCATGCCACTATGTGTGTGCCAGCTTTCAGTTTGTCCCTAAGGCTTTGCCTGTTTATATTGCATGAAGACCTAGGTCTTGGGTTTTCTTGGAATGTCTTTCATGGAAAAAAACCCCACTCCTAAAGGGTTTTGATCATTCTTTATAAATTAGTATTTAGGAATTATGTAGACTAGCCCAGGAATTGTATATGAAGATAACTTTTCTTCAGAATTTTTCTGTGAAGTTTACAGTCTCTTTTAAAGTTGATAGAGTTTTTCCACGAGGATATGGCTGATAGTGGTATGTGAGGTAAAACAGTCTGAAAACCAGTGGAGGGTTACATATGTATTGTGTGTATATGGAAAGTCTTCCGTAAAGAAATTACCAGCTCCACTCCAGTGAGATAAGAGCCAGATAGGCCACAAATGCTGTGGTGGAAGAAATGGTTGGAGAAAGATGCCTCAGTGGTCAGTCTTCATTTTGTTTTTGAAGGCCTGCTCAGAACAGACTTCATAATTTTGCCTTATTTTATAATTATGACGGTATATTATATGTAGGTATCATGACAACAAAGTTTGTGTTTCTAGCAAGCTCTGGTTTTGGTGAAAGACTTCACTGTGTCTTGTGCTTCACAGTATACCTTTCTCTGGCCTTCACAAAAGCCCGATAGATACTGGATGTTGGTATTTGTGCTTTGTCTTTGGTAGAGAAATCAGAGATCTCTAGGAAACAGGGTAAATACAAAGTTTCTCTGCTGCTACAGATGCTTGCCACAAATTATATTTTACTTCTGATTGTGTCTGTAAGTAAGTTTGGTTCTAAATCCCAAGAACTTGGAGATGTGATTCCTACTGGCTGGATGCTGCCATTTCCTTTGTCCAGTTACAGAACGGAGTCTTGTACTAGTCTTGTACATGCAGAGCTGCTGATTCCCCTGCAGCCTGAGCTGTTCCCTGCTTTCAGTGGTTGGTATAACGTCTAAAAACCTTGTCAGTGTGTCTCATCCATTTTTTCTTTTTTTTTTTTAATGAAACAGTGTTATTTGTCTTAATTTTCCAAATGCGATACACATTTCAAGTAACCAAAATGAGCAGTGTGGTCTTTAATTCAGAAACTTTGAAAGTTTTGTTTTTCCTTAAAACGTGTTGACTGCTTTTGAACATGCTTGTCATCTAGGTACTTTTGTAATTTAGCCTGTTGGTTTGAAGTTGTGTGAATAGTAATTGCCTGCTTCCTGAATTTTTTCTTCTGAAATAAACTTGGCTTTATGAGTTAACTTAGTCCAAAATCTGTCAAGAGGAACTATTCAAAACCCCTATTCGCTGTATCTTGATGAAAACATCCCTTAGTATTCTTCCACAAATGGGTTTGTGTCTGGCCTATGGGATTTATTCCCAGTGGTTTGCACTGCTTGATTATCTAGTCATGTTATATATCACAGTATAATGTGTCAGCAGTGGGTTACTTCCCTTTTTCATTGCAAAATAAATTCAATCAATGAGGATATATATTCTTTTAATTAAATAAATGTGAACTAACTTGACACTGATCATCTCAAGCATTAGAAACTATGTTAACATTGTGGGCAATTACTATTTTTCTTGGGGAGTGCCTTATCTTAAAGATAAGCAGAACTTCATGTAGCTTTTGTGCTGGTTCTGAAATCTTGGTCAGGAAGCTTTTTTTTTTTTTTGGTAGGTATCCTGCCATTTTGTAGCTAGCTGAACTTTTGGGGAGAGATCTGATTTGTTACCTCTGGTCCTAGGTGTATGTCTTACCTTTACAGCTTGTCTCACGTTTTCCCAGACCATGAAGTATTTCTCCTGTGCTTGTCTAGGCTCAGAAGCACTGTTGCAGGGTGGGTGATTTGCAGAAGAACTGCAGGCCAGGCGTGTGGATGGAGCCCACTGAACACAATGAAAATCAGTGTCAAGTGTGGGATTCCACTACTCTTATGCATTATAGGAACAATGAAACTTAGAGCAACAGTAGAGCAATATGTCCCTGGAGTGCAATTTGTAAATTGTTTCTTTGAGCTTGCTACTCATTTTTTAGTACCTCTTCTACCTCCTGCAATGCCATTTCAGAAGCAGTGTCTAATATAATAAATGACAGTTCATCAGTTATTTAAATTAATATAGCTGTTACTGTTGTCAGAAGATTTCTGGGTAGTGTGTTTTGTGTTCCTGCTGTGACATTGAGAAGTGTCAATGATCTGAAATGCTTGGATAGTATTTCAGGCTTTGTGAAAGCCCTATGAAATGCTGCTGTTTCAGTTGTACATTAATTCTGTCGTCTCCATAACAGAGTTTCGTGTGTGTGGTTGGGAGTGTTTCAGTGGGAACACTGAACTGGGGAACGCCATTCTTAAACCACAACAGGGAAGATATACGGTTAGCTGCAAGACTCTGGGGTGCTATACACCCATTGCCAAAGGAATTGGGTTGTATTGCTGTTGAAATTTATACTCTGCTTGTAAATGAGACTTCTTTGTTATTACAACACTTGTCACAGGAGGATGTGCATTTTGTATGTGAAAAAAATCTTTCCTGCTTTTATGGAAGTGTTGAGTTTTGTTACAGGTGTAAGCTTTGACAGTGCAAAAGAAAACAGTTGTTTTAGCTTTAGTTTTTTTTTTTTTTAAATACAAATTGCAGTTATGTTTTCAAAACTTTATTTTGTGCAATCTGGGCTCACACCAGCTCTGTTGTCCTTTCTTGGCCTGGAGTCATGGAATAATGCTGCTGACTGTGAGACTTGCTGATTTTTGCATGGTGGCTTTGCATAATGCAGCTTTTCTATTGTCTCCGTGGCAAATGAGGGCCACTGCTACAGGACAAGGAGGCAAATATATGTAGCCTCTATTACTGTGATATTTATCTTTACTGTAATCTCTGTAGCAGTAAATTCAAACTATCTACTGGATTTTCTGGTGTTACTGAAATTGAGGGGCTGGCAGGACCGTGTTGGTTCACAGCACAGACTGCAGACACTGCCCTGATGTGCAGTAAAGGAGTGCCTACATTTTCCAGGAGTTACTGGATGTTCCTTTTATCACTACTGTGTATTTTTGGATTAAATATGTGAATGAGGATGAGAAGAACAGAATAGGATTTCCAAGTATTTGTTTAAAACAATAAATCTAATGTTTCTTTCTAGATTATAAAAACACTTGAGGTACTACAAGGTTTGGATTTATCGCTGGATATTCTAGTGGTAAGTGATCAGTAATAATACATTAAACTCTTTAGTGAATTACTATGTAAATGTCAGGAGTGTGCATTTGTAGAAGTGGTGAACACATTGCATTTTCTAATTTTGACTTTATATCCTATTTGGTTAGATTCATTTTCCAAAAGCTGGTCATCCAACTTGATAAATGCAGTATTATGTCAACAGTGATAGTACTGAGCAGGGAACTGAGCATACAGAGGACACTTTGCTAATCGGGTTTGTTTCTTTTCACTGTAAAACTGCCTTCAGGCAATGCTTAAAACAAAGCAAATACGGGTGAACTTGATGGGGCTTAGGTAGCCCTTGATGGGGCTACTTAAAAACAGAGGCTAGACAAAATTTAGAGAATAAAAGTGGATATATATTGAAGGGCCTTCAATAAGGTACACTATGGCCAAAACAGAGCCCCAGGGCTACATCCAAAATGGACGACAGGTCACGAGTTTTTCACACTTTTATAAGTTTGGTCCATTTGCATATCAGGGTTAATTCTCCAATTACAATTTCAGGTAATGATGTCATTACCCCAAGTTTGTTCCCCCCCCTTTTGAGGCTTTGTTTACATATTTTGGGGCCTAGGACAACAAGGTGTCCTTGAAGTCCAGGCCTAGAGAGGATTTGTTTTGTCTGACCAGAATGGGAGAACAGTAGCTGTCAGGCTATGTGGAGTTTTAGTTACACACTAAAGCAGTACAGGATCTGAAAAATATAAAAGCTAAATCCTAAGGCATCAGAACCATTCTTTAGGTCAATTGTCTAACTCTTCCATCTTTTATCAGCAGCTCAAAGTTAGTTTCTTGCATTTAAAGAGCAGGCATCCCAAATAATGATTCCTGTGACTTTCATCCCCTGCTGTGTCATACCAAATTCTGTATTATATATGCTCACAGTGGTCTGTGAAGCTTCTAGCTATTATAAGCAATGTGTCTGTGTTTTGAAAAGAAGAAAAATATGGAGTTTGTGAGAGAATTCTTTGAAGAGTAAGAGGAAAAATATAGTTGCCAAGATATTTGGGCAGCCTATTCAGGCAAAGGTGTTTGCCTGCCTAGACACAGGCAGACTTCTGCTTGAATGAAGCAATATTTATTTTGTTTTCTAATAAAAATACATAATCTCATGTTGCAAGTAGTTGTTTAAAATGACAGAGAGTTTCTGCAGATGATTCATGTTCCCAGCAATTTTGCGTGGTTTGTAATGGGACAGACTTTGATGGAAGCCTTCAAGTCAAATAGAGGAAAGTGATGTCTTACAGCTGAGGGCTCCACATATTTTTAATGCATTTGAAGAACATAAATAGCTTTATGAAATAGTCCCACCAGATTTCTTCCATCTGTTTGCAATAACTGACTTAACCAAATCAGGTTGCTCAAATTGTATATAAGCTAAATATACTTGAAGTGAGTTTAAGGAAGCCCTTTCTAGGGGCTGAGCTGATTATGTGGGAGTAATGTGTATAGCTCAGACATCACAGGAGTGTAATTTCACTAGTTAGCAAGAGCATTAACAGGTTGCAGTGAACCTACTGAGTTCCATATTTTGCGTGCATCTTAAAAGTAAGAGTTTGTGAATCAGAGATGCTTACTGATAATGCAGAATTAAAGTCACCTGTGATTCTGCAAACAAGGTCTGCAAGATATTTTTGCTTGAACAAAACACACTAGTTGAGACTTGCAGACACAATGATATTGTGAAAATAACTCTGCTCCTCTGACCCTTCAACCCTGTACTACTGGTTAAGATGTATTTTACATTACATCATGCCCAACATATATGCTCTTTAATATGCTAAAATGTACTTCATAAGCCTAAAGGAAATTTGAATTGATGCATTTTGTGGGCTTAAGCATTTGAGAGAAGTGAAATTCCTGAAATATGTACATTTAATGGAGGAAAATTACTTATCTCAGTTTTTTGAATTGAGGCTGCATTTTGTTCCCCATATTTGGTTATAAATAACTACTTCAGTTCTGTTTGCAGCATAAAGAGTGCATTTATTCTTTGGCTGCCACAGGACTGCCCTGAATACTAGGCAAATACTGTTTGTAGCAGTTTTAGAGGAGGTTTTATTCGGGATGAGAGTTGTGATTTATTCTGCCCATCTTTCTTGCCCTATCTTCAACAGGAAACTGGCATAGGCAAAACAGTGAACAGTTTTAGGAAACATGCCATTGCTGGGAATGTAGCTAAAAGTCTGTTAAAACAATGGAAGAAGCTTATTTCTCCAGAAAGTAAAAGGTAGGTGTGAACTTTTTTCCTAAAAGTTAATTATACTGTAGTGCAATTTTAAAATACAGATTGGAAACTTAGGAAGCTGTTTGGGATGACAAATGTACACTGAATTGGAATGTGAATTGAATGGAAGAAATGAGAATACAGTTATGAAATATGAGGAAAAATATCAGACCATTATTGGTCAACGAGCCAGTCGGCACTCTGACTTCAGCTGCTTTTTTTGGCTGGCACAAGTTCTTAGGTCCCAGCTGCTGCAAACGGGACTAAACCATGATGGGCACTGCTCTGCACTGCAGGAAATCGGGAAACTTGCTGTTTCTTCCCAGAGGTGGTGATTAAATGAGGCAGCTCTCCGGTGATTTGGTTGTATAGAGGTTTTTCTTGTAATGTTCTTGTGGACTGAGAGGGCCTTCCAGCACCGGAGGAGTCACAGTGAAGAGATGCAGTTTCTTCTGAGACTGAAGCAGCCACCACTGCCATGGCCAGGCCCGCTCTGCTTTAGATGTTTTGCAGAGTTCCAACAGTTCCAGACAGTTGAGCCGGGAAAGCCAAGGGAATAGTGTGACTAAATAGTGCATTTTAAATCTGAAGTTGTTCAAACAGCAGGAAAGTAAAATACCAGAATCTGTGATAAGCAAATCGTAAAGGCTGACCTGTTAATCTGTATCACCTACGGAGCATGTTGTAAATTCTGTCTCCTGGTAATTTCAAGCACCATGTCTTTGTTATAAAGCATGCCGGGAAGCTTTGTGAAAAATGGTATCCAGCATGTCATAACCAGATAGTACTGCCAGGTGTGTTTTCCTACTCAGGGTTATATCCCTACTCCCTGCTTGTTTTGCTGTCATTTCTTGTTGCAATATTTAGCAGTGCTGGACCCAAGAGCTCTGTGATTCTGTACTGATAATGGAGGAGTAAGAACACAGTGCAGAACAAAGTTCTAGGTTTTGTGAAACTATGACATGTGGTGTGATTTTGTGCTTTTAGTTTTACTAAGATAGGAAAAACAGATTGTTTAAGAATTTAACATCAGCTGTAGAATGGGATGTAATTTTTTTTTTATTGTTGCAGTGGTCACAGGGGAAGAAAAAATAATGAAAAAGAAAAACATGAGACAAAATCTTCTGTTTCCAAGGAGATTAAGCCTTCAGAGAAGCTCAAAACATCTGTTCTGGCCTCTAGAAGTTCCAGTAGTGCTCCCATTTCTACAAAGTCAAATAAGGAGCATATTTGTAGTGAAAAGACCCATCAGAGTACAAATTCTGCATCTCCAAAAGAATGTGATAATGAAGAATGTAGCAGCAGTGGTTCTAAGCGTGCTTCCCAGGGTACCGATTCTCAGGCTAAAGGAAGTGAATTCAAAGAGAGCAAGAACGTTTCAGAAAAGGAGCATTCCTCTGCAGCCAATGAAGGCTCATTACCCCTGGAGGAAAAGCCTAGGAAGGATGCTTCCAAACAGAGAAATCCTAAACGTGTGAAGAAACCAAAACAAAATCTCGTCATGAAAGACCAAGCCAAATCTTCTAGTGATGAGGAATTTGAACCCCCTACTATGTCTTTTGAATCTTATCTTACTTATGATGAGGTTACCAACAAAAGGAAGAGAAAGGCTTGTTCTACAGGTGCACGGCCAAAAAAGCGCAGTGAACAGAAGAACAGCTCATTACCACAAAAGACTTCAAAACTTTCTCAGGCAAAAGAGGGAGTTGAAGATGTAAAAAAATATGAGAGTGATCAATCAGAAACTCCCAGTAAAAAGGTAAACCATTGCAGGGTTGAGATAATAGCAGATAAACTGCAGACAAACAAGTGCTTTGGACTTTTAATTTCAGTGAAATTTATCTGTATTTTAAGGAACAGATTGCATGACTCTTGATATATCAGCTGCACTGCAATTGCCAATAATTACAATAACTGGGGGGAAAAAAAGATACTGTTTGCAATTTAATTACTTGTATTTTTAGCATTATTTCCAATATTACAGTAGCGTTTGATCCATATCAACTAATCTGCATTTGACTTGAAAAATGCAAAGGCAGTTACCTTCGGAAAGATGTTCATCATTTTCCTTTCTCGACCGTCCTGATTTGTGGCTGATGCAACTCTTTGTGTATAGAACAGTCCTTTTGTCAGATGCTGTGGTTCTTTAATAGTGAATGTTAAGGTTTGCAGTGGAACTGAACCTTCTTTAAATGCATCGAAGTAAACCACAGTATTGCATGTAAAACTAGATTATACATATTCTTAATCTGAGCTGTCCTAGTCCCTTGAAATGCAAAAAGCTCAAGTAGCTCCTCTGAGCAAATGTGTATGTAAAAATGTGTATTAATTAGACCTCTTAAATGAAGACCTTTTGTGCACTGAAAATTAGAGTTATCTTCAGATTTATATCTTCGCTGTGATGTGAAAGCTTTAGGCTTTTTTTTGTGGAAGAGCTGAATGTGGTATCTTCTGTCTCAAATGGGGAAATATTAATGTAAAGGCTTATGTGTGATGCTCTAACATAAACTGAGGAAAAACCTCAGATATTCAAGCAGTTGAGAAAAGTTACTATAGATACTAAAATGAAGTGCAGGGAATGCAAGTTTTAGGCTGTAAGTGCCTGACTTGGAATTGGAGGACACCTAAGACCCAATTTAGATGTTGCACATGATCCATTTTCAAGGACCCATACTTAACAGGCTGCTGCATCTTTAAATCCCTTTTTAGGGGATTAGCTGTGAACGTTTTAGGCTAAATGGTTTACCGAACATGATCTAGCAGAGTTGATAGGACCAGGTATAAAGCTGTTTCTTGTCTTTTAGAATTATGTTTTTGTCATCTTGCAGTTCTGCCTCATTTAGTGCATGCCTCAGTAGTGATTTATCTGAAAGCCCGTTAGCTCTACGTGTCCACTCTGTTCTTTAATCTTTCTACGTGCTAATTGCAGATGTCCCACTATGTTCCTTTTGTGGTATAGTCTTGGTAAGTGGAGTATGAAAGGATGTACTGAAAAGTGACCCTGTGAGTAAATTTTAGTGTAGAAAAGCAAGAATTCTAGTTATCCTAGTTAATTTCGGGATTTGCATAAAGGCTTGGGGGTTGATTGTAGCTTATTTTAAGCCACGTTAACCCCAAATTTATAATGTTGAAGCAATGTTTCCTTGACTGTGCACAGGCCAAGGTGGCATCCCTCCAAGAGCTTCTTAATACTCCACTGCCTAAAATTCTGCCAGGGATCTTGCAATCATCTCCCCCATATGCTGCAGACTTTACAGGTAAGTAATATACAAGGCTGATAAATGTGAAATAGTGCAGGTTTTTACAGCTCTGTGTAGAAAGGTTTTATCCCCTTTTCCAATAAGCTGTATTAGCTCATCAGTCCATGGCAAAGAAGGGCCTCACTTTTACTTTCTCACCTGTAGAAATCATGTTGAAGCTGAAGAGAGTGATAAGGCCTTCCTTCTTATGGCTTGCTGAATAAGGAATACTGGGGAAGGTTACCACAGACATAGAGAAGGAATAAATGAAGTGGCAGTTCTCCAGGCTCCATTTATCTTTACTCCTGTCTATACCTTAGAGCAGGCAAAGCCTTAGTAGAAATTATCTTAGGTAAAACAAATATGTGAAGCACTAGGTCTAGCTTTGGCATAGGAACCACTGGCATCTTTATAGGTGGGTGACATAAAGTGCCAGTGGTTCCCCTAGCAGCTCTTCTGATGTTTCAGTGGTTTCATATCTCTGGGATCTTGAAACATTGCTGCTATTGCAGCTTCTGGCTTCTCTAAGATAACTCAGGAGGGTTAATAAGGTGCTGTAGATAGGTAACAGAGTAATTGGGGTATGAACATAGCTCATGTAGACTGGAGCTAAACAATGCAAGATGGGTATGAGTAGGTGCAGCTCACCTGCAGTGTACACGTTGTCTTGGTGTTGGATGGTGGTGAATGGGCTTCTGCAATTTACAATATGTGCAAGGGCCCCAAACTAATGCTGTAACTTCGTGTTTCAAGAACAAGTAATATTTGTTTGTCTCAGTGGAATGTTGAAAGCATTGTGAAACCTGCCTGATGTTTTGCTCGCAGCTTCTGCAGCACCTGTTGTGGACGCACCCCAGCGAGTCGATGAGATGGTTCAATTCACAGGACAGAGGCTGAACTCTAAAATGCAGGTTTACTCTGGCTCCAAGGCGGTCTGCCTTTCGAAGATGCTGACGCTGTATGAACAGTGTGTCCGCGTGCTTCACAACAATGTTGAGTGTGAGTACTTCAGGGGATTTGTAGCAGCTGGGACTCAAAGGGTATGAGATTTTTTTTCTCCAGGCCAACAACTGGCCTCCTAAAATATATTGTCCCTCCCTACAGATGGTGACTTGAAGCAGGTTGAAAGGCACTTGCAGAAATGGAATGATGGCTGTGCTAAAATGTAGCTTTGTTTTGAAAGCTTATCATTTTTAAATGTCCAAGTTTACTTAAAATAATGTCCTGTAAATTATAAACCAAAAATTCTGCCCACCCCCATGTTTGTTATGATCAAGACATTCTTTTCTTCCTTGTGTCGGCAGAGGAGGAAGTGATGCCTATCAGTAAAGATGGGGCAATGACTACCCAGATGCTTTATCCATCCTCAAGTATAACTGCTAGTCAGTATGGAACTGTTGGTTTATAAATATTGTCATTGCTTGACACAGGATATTCCGTTAGTGCTTGCTAAAATTAACTTGTGTTTTTATTTTTAAACTGAGTAGTGTTACCCATTGAGTAAAATAAGTGAGATACTGAAAGAACTGTCCTCTTTTGTAGTGCTACAAGAAGCAGGAGATGTGCCCTTTGAAATTCTTGAGCCCGTGCTAATACGTTGCACACCAGAGCAGTTGTTTCGAATAGAGAAATATAATCTGGTAAATTCTGCCTTGTTAAATTTGGGTAACCACAGTTCCACAACTCCACGGGCTGCACTGGTTTTCTGTCTTGCGTACTAATTTCTTTGAATTCAGCTGTCATTATCAAGTCTCTCTTTCTCAAGTGTCAGGATTTAAAACATTCAGAATTACTACTGATGACTAAGTGAAAGACAGTGTGTATAGAAGAGTATTTCTATTTCTAAAAATAAGAAAAAAGATGACCACAGATGACCACTGAAGTAGCTGAGAAAGTCTGAATCAACTGTTTTCAAGTTACAAACTGTTAAGGCTGCAAGCATATCAGTCAGGAAGTAGCTGGGGTGAGATTTCATGTGTGTGGTAGATTTCTTATCTACACTGTTAGGACTTGAGCTCCATGATGCACTTGGACGTTGATGTTCTCAGTGTGTAGTCCTTCGTAGGGCAAGTTAGCCTTTTCTCTGCGTGCTTCGAGTTGAGAGCCGGAGTGGCCTGAGCCTGTGCTGTAAGCACAAGTCTAGCCTGTGGGCATGGCTGACTGACTCCAGCTCTGCTGCTTGAAGCTGTGTGATCTTCAGGCTGTAGTCAATGTCCCTGCACGGTGTTGCCATGGTGCGGGTACCTGTGTCAGCACGTGTGGTGGGATTTGCTCTGTACCTTCTTCCACCGGAGGTGTGGGTTGTGTCTGTAGGCTGAGGTGTAACAGGTGCTCTTGAAAATGTTATTTTTCAATCTCTGATTTAAGATATCTTGTGTTCAAATTAGACGTTTATAAAAGAGACTGACCACTTGTGGAAGAAGCATTGCGAAAGAGACTTTAAAAATGAGACCCTTCGGGAATATGAGTCTTGGCGTGAAATGTACTTGAGACTGTTTAATCAGAGAGAAGAAAAACTGAAGATCCTTACAAAAAGTATTCTTTCAGCTCAGTCTGAGAAACCAAAAGGTAAAATCTCTGTTTAGCTCTTCCACTTACAAAACGCTCTCTCTTCTGCTGTTCTTGACAGTATGTTTGGTTTAGTGATTTGTTTGCAGTGCGTACTAATGCTGTACTTCTAGGAGAAATCATCAGGAACAAACACTGTTCCTCTTAAATTAAAATTTGCTTTAAAAATAAATACATGCGTTAATACAATACATTGGTGTATCCTGCAAATATTATGCATTAGACAAATCTTACCTTACTGGTTAGATTGAGGATTCTAAGCCACAATGCAAAGAGTTTTGGACATAAAGGACATGAAAAGTCAGGTATCTGCTACTCCTTGCTTCCGTATTAGGCAGGCAAGTAAAAATGGCTTATATGGCTGGTGCAGCAAAACCACCCAGGGACATTCGCCGACAGCAAGAAATCCATGGGACAGCAGGACCTGTCATCCAGCTTCATCCCACAGAGAAGTGCAAGTAAGTGCTGTGTACTATGCTTTTAATTTATATGTCTTTGTCAATTCAAAGTTGTGCTTGCAAAATAATTTTAAAGTTCTAAATAACTCTATTTACTTTGCTTTTTTAAGTGGCTAGTAGCTAGAAACAAACTTGCCTTTTAAGTCTTGTGTGCTCCTTGGCCATGTGTGCATTGTCACTGCACGTTTCTCGAAAGTGCCAGTGAATTCACCCTCCCAACTGGAGTGTAAGTGGACGCTGTTTTTTTTCTCCAGATTGCACTAAAGCCGCTTGGCATCCTAGGGCGATTCCATTGTTGATAGTTTGGGTCTATAAACCTGCCTAGTAGCCTCACATGTTCTCCTGCTTTGATAAAATCCCAGTCAGCTGCCTGGTGTGATACAGCTGACCAGAATGAACCTCAGGAACTTTTAATACTTTTTTTTTTCCTGTGAATTTCAGAAGCTTAGTCAAACAGCCTTGCTGCTCAAGGTGGTTGTAGTATGGGTCAAGAAGGGCAGCCTGGATGTAACAATTTTCTCAAAGTCAGCTTTTCCACCAGATAAATTTTCATAACTGTGCCTTTAGCTGGTGAGATTGGGTAGGTTCTTTCACAGTCCCCCACCAAGGCAGTAGCTTAAGGCACTCTGAGTTGTGCTTTTGCTTTCATTTGCTCTGCGGGAGGTTGCTTCTGTATTGTGACAGACTAGCCTTTCCAGTTTAGGTGCTTCAAGTACAGTAGCATACAAGTACATATGTCCTTTGTGCTCCAGTAATCTCTGGACCAGTAGCTGAATCCCAGTGGTATTGCTGACCATTTTGACCTGTCACAAACTCTGATCATTTAATTTTAAAGACTAATAAGAGACATGAAATCTTATAAAGGTACTATTTATTCAAGAATTAAAATGGACAAGATGACCATCTGTGATCCGTTCTAACCTGAATTATCCTATGATTTTGAAATGTTTAAAGTCTCTTAAAAGTGTCCAATCAGGCTGTTGTTTTTGGGTTTCTTTTTCAAAATGAGCCAGGGCAAATAGTAGCTTGATATCAAATGCTAACTTTTTTCTTACTTGCTTGTTTTAAAAGAATCGGGATTCCAGAAATGAGAGACGGAAATAACACATTATCAACTTTGATTTCTGCCGACAACAGTAGAAGTTCTAGCTCAGGTGTCATAATTCAAGATGGAAAGAAGCCTACCAAAAGTAAGTGGCATTTCCTAAGATGATAAATTTAATTGTTTTAACCTACTGCCTACTATTATATGCTTAGTATTATACTAATAGCATTTGAAGTTGCTCATAGCTGTAATCCTGATGGGTCTCTTTGTTTTGTTGTTGTTGTTGAAGAAATTGCACCAATCATGAAGAAAACTTTGAAAGAACTGAGGAGCAGAGTTGGACAACGATAAAATGAAGCTGCGTATTTGAAGCTTATTTGATGTGACTGCTTGTGTATTATGCTACAGAGAATGAAAGTAATGTTCATGTAAGCACTGTTCAATTTGTCTTAGTTAAAATAGTTCTGAAAAATTGCAGGGGCAAATAATTAGCAATAAATACTGAAACCTCTGAGTCCTTTCATACTGCTGCCTTCTTACTTGAATTGAAATAAGGTCAGTACACACACTAATGACAAATCAGTTTATACGAACTTTTATAGATGATGTATTTATCAGTTTCAGCTGGTGAAGGGTCTGGGGCACAAGTCTTGTGAGGAATGGCTGAGGGAATCGGAGTGGTTTAGTTTGGAGAAAAGGAGGCTGAAGGGAAGACCTTACTGTTCTCTACAGGTACCTGAAAGGAGGTTGTACATGGGTGGGGGTTGATTTCTCTTCCCAAGTTACAGGGCAAGAGAAAATGGCCTCAAGTTGCACCATTGAAGGTTTAGATTGGATATTAGGAAAAATTTCTTCACTGAAAGGATTGTCATCATTGGAACAGGCTACCCAGGGAAGTGGCTGTGTTACCATCCCTAGAGATATTTAAAAGATATGTAGATGTGGCATTTGAGGATCAGAGTGCTGGATTAACAGTTGGACATAGATGATCTTCAAAGTCTTTTCCAACCCAAACAATTCTTTGATTCTATGATTCTACGTGAGTGTGGGGATGAAAGAAAATGTGGACTATACTCTGATCTGCTGCTTTCAGTCTGTCACGAAGAGGCCTAGCTCACAACCTCACAGCCATTTGTCTTAAAGTGAAGAAGCAGCTGTCCTTTAAGAGTTAGGGACTGCTGCAATTTGGGGTAGGTCTGTGGATGGGTTTACTTTTAGAAATGAGATACGTCTTTGTAGTTTCTTCTTCTAAACCAGTTCACTTGCATGAATTGTAAGCCTGACTTTGCCTTGAAGGCATGGCTTAGAAATGGAGGAACGCTATCAATTGCACTAAGTAGCTACAAGTAGGTCTTATTTCTTCCTTTGTACTTCCCTAGGATTTGGCATCTTAGAACTCCTCATGAAGCAAAGGGTAAGGTTGTCATGAAACCTTTGAGTTGATGTCTCTTACTCAAAACACCTTATGTGTGAATTTCCTCACCGTCCTATATGTTAGGTATTACAGGTAGATTACAAAACCACTGCTACTAAAAATGGCTTTTACAGCCACTAACATAGTCACCCATACAGAACAGCTTGTGCAAATGCCCTGTTTATACAGGGGTTTGAAGTCAGCAGGTGTGCTGCTGTGTTGTGTTTTTGCTCCATGCATTATAGTTGCACTAAAAAGAATGGAAGTTGAAAACATGCGTGTTGAACTGGAAATGCTGGGGGGCTGTCTTCGTTGGAAAAGACAGGTGTCTGCTAAGGAAGGCAGCAGCCTCCCTTGGAATGGAAAATGTAAGCCCCTTCCCTCTGAATTCTTATAATTTTGAAATTAAGGGGCTTTCAGGCACCTATATGAGAAATAGGAATAACAGCTCTTTACTAGTGTATATAACAAGGCAATAATACAGAAACACTGGCTTAACCTGACAGAGTCAGGATATGACCTGACACCCTGCCGGGCAGGGTGGTGGTAGCAGTTTTGTTAAGTGGTGGCTGCAGTCCTCTTTGGAGTGATAGGTATGGTTAGGTTGAAGCAGTGTTCCTGTAGAAGGGTCTTCTCCTGAAGGTCCAGTGGTGGTTATGTAGCTCTTGTCCTCTGGGAATCCAGTAGGTAAGGGCTGAGTGTGGTGTTCCAAACCCCAGATTATATCCAGGATGGAATGCTTGGTTCCTCCCCTGGGGCGGAGCATCTCACAATGCGATGATGTAATTCTGTGAGTCCTGCAGTGAGGCTGGATGGCCCATTCACAGAAGATATCTCTCCTGAGGGAGTTATCAGGGATGCATCGTGGAAGAGATAAAGAACACTGCCCCACCTGGTTTTAAAAGATGGTGATAGAATACATACTTTTGGTTACATCTTACATTGTAACCTAAGACAGAGGCGCTTTCAGTGTTTCTGGAATCAAAGCAAACATTAACTAGTAGGAGAGGTAATGCAGCATCTGTCATACACACCTGAAGAGTTCATCCCAGAAGCATTCTTTACAAGGCTTAAATCTGGCTGAGTGGCCAGTGTACCACTCTTTTTTGCTAATCGGTTGGTGGCAGAAGCTCAATTCAGCTGGAAGTTTCTATCAAGTGTGGTATCCTTTTGTGTAAGAAAAGACAAAGTCATTGGTTGGGCTCTGGCATTTGAGAGCACAGCTGTAGCCATCCAGAACAGAGAACAGATGATGGGAATGTAGCCCTGGGAGTCTGAAGGATAAACAGTTGTTTTAGCTAATAGACTTACATTGTTGATTGGTGATAACTTTTCCTATCCTCAACAATGGTAGCAGAGTTATGTGGAGGGCAAATTTGACTTCAAGATTAGGTGGCTTTCATTTCCTCTTCTCACTTTCTCTCACTTCAAAGGCTCTAGATATAGCTCTGGTAAGAGATATGCAGAGGGTACTCATGAGATCAGATTGTCATCCTGACAATTTCTAATTTAGAAATTAGAAAGAGACAAGCCAATCTCTTTATTGCAAAGCAGTTGGTACTACACACACTTCAGGCTAGGGTTTTTCTTTTGTTTGTGCTGTGGTCTATTCCTATGGACTAATGCCCACCTGAGGCTGCAGTATGTTGGGGTACTCTGGGAATGCATCTTTGTGTGGAACCTTGTTTTTGTGGTTTGACAGTGCTTGATGACACAATACAAATCATACGTGGAGGCAAATTCAAAGCCTACTTCAAAAAACATACCCTTTTAATCTAGAACAGTAATGTAGATGCTTCTGCAGTGTCCTGCCTTCCATCCCTATATACAGTTACTCCAGTATGGAGAAATTATTGCTAGATATGTGTTCCTGGCATCTGACATACCTAACGCTACACATGGTAATTGGAGTGTCCTGGCCTGAGGCGGATGACTTTCCTTCTAGTGGATGGGTGAAAGGTGTTTGGTTGGTTTTGTTGCATATTCCCCAGGCTGGCTGCCACATCTCATCAGAGGAGACCTCTGATCCTTCTTGGATAAGGGACTATTTTCACAGAAAGACTGGATGTTACAAGTGCACGATGGCCTTCTCTTCCCTAAAAACACATTGCAGCTCCTAGTCCTCCTGCAGTATCTCTGGAGCCTTTTTTCCCAGCAGCATAATGCTTTTCCCTCCAGCTGATATGTAAGTTCCATATTAATTTCTGGCAAATTAAATAAGTAATGGGAGAAAAATATGGGCACAAAAGGAAAGTCCTGCTGTTTTGGAAAATACCACAGATGCATAATATTTCTTTTCTTCTTGAGCTTTTTTCTTCTTTCAAGCATAGAAACCACTTTCCACTTCCTGACAGTGTTTGTTTCATATAATTCAGGAACATTTTCCATCCTGTTAGTGGTTGGGCCCAAGAAGAAAGCTTGGCCTGATTGCTGTACCACTTAAAAAGGAGGATGCGTGATATTGCCATCTAAACAGTCCCTGTGGTAGGAGAAGGAAAACAGTTTTGAGGTGAAGTGCTCAGTCTTATGAGACCCTGCTCAGAAGGCATGTGAATTCCAGGAACTAAGCTCTTCTTGGGGACCATGTAGGCATTTAAATGTTAGCTTACATCCTGGGCCAAGGCCAGAAAGGGGTGTAGGGTTTGGCATGATCCTTCGGGAAGAATTTGTAGACATCAGTGTAGTGCCCCATGCATGCTACTGTCAGTTGTTGCTGTTCCGAGATCAGTATCTGAGCTGCTGCTAAAGCAAGGCACAGCTGGGGTCCTTGTGAGCAGGGAGGTTGTGACAGCTCTGAGCATGATATCCTGGGCTGTGTGGTACCTGGGGATGTCTGAGGATTTCTGGTAGTCGTAGGAGATAACCTCAGCAGAGGGCAAAGAAATCCCCTCACACAGTGCAGATCGCAGACTTGCCATCTGAAAGCTCGGCAAAATGTCTGTGCCAGGGTGGGGGTGTGAAAAATGTGTTTTCACCACATTTTTAGTGTGGTGAAAAATGTTGATGCACTGATGGGTAAGAAGACCATCCTCTATATACTGCTTTTGGGGGAAAAAAAACCAACCAAACAAAACACCACTTGACACAAACCCAAATCAACCAGTGAGAGTTGCCTCGTTCTTTTATTTGATTGTATCAGTTTGAAAACAAACCAGTGGGAGATCGCAAGTCAGAATTATAATTTAATAGGAAAATTAAAATAAATGCAATAGTACAAGAACACTGACAGAGTCAGGATACAACCTGACACTCTGTTAGTCAGGGTGCTGGTAGCAGTCCAGATGAAGTGGTCCTGTTGAAACGGTGATCCTGTAGAAGGGTCTGGTCTTCACCTGAAGGTCCAGTGGTAGCTCTTGTCCTCTGGGAATCCAGGAGGTAAGGGCTGCCTGTGCTGTTCCAAACTCCAGATTCTATCCAGGTGGGAATGCCTGGCTCCTCCCCCTGGGCAGAGCATCTCAGGATGTAATTAATGATGTAATTAATGATGCAATTCTGTGAGTCATGCGGTGGGTCCTTGACAGCCCATTAAACAGAGACAGCCCCTGGAGGGAGTTATCAGGGATGAGTCATGGTAGGAGGAAATGAGCACTGCCCCACCTGCTTTAACAGCTTGTGAAGGTGATAATAGAATACATGCAATGTAAGATGTAACCAATAGTAACTTAGGATATTGATTTATTTCTGTTCTCTGCCCTTCCTGTAGAGATAGGAGAGGTTTTTGAATGGGTGATTGAAGGCCTTGGTTAGACAGCTTACTATCTCCCCTTTCAGCCACCCCCACCGTTGAACAGAGGTGAAATTTATCAAGATTGTTTTCCTGCAGTTGTAACTAGTTACTGCCACTGGAGGAACAAGTCTCTCCTGGGTCACCACTGTAGCAGAAATGGTCGTGGCTTTGTCTATTTACAGGACTAATTATTGTGATTTTTTTTTCTTTCTCACCTAATTTCCATATGAGCAATTCTTCCCTCCAGCCCCCAAAGCATTTCCTTTCTGATCTGCTGAATCAGTTGGAGGGGAAAAAGAATGGTGTTGCATTCTTATGATCAATCTTATTTGATCCAGTGTAGGGGCTGGGTTCAGCATTTCTTGGTGTTATCGTTTGCCTTTGGTTTTCAATGGTCTCTGTTCTGGGTACCATTGTTTAGCAGTGAAACCTTTCAGGAAAGTGATGGAATCACTCTGCAGTTCTGCTGCTTGGCATGAGAATGGGAACAGGTTATTCTTCCTGCTTAATGGAAGTGATGTGCAATATATTTGCCTCCTCTCTTACAGATTCTAGTAAACATTTTTTAATGTGCTTTTTTCAGTTTTCTGTTTTGCACACATGTGAGTTGCATGCTTACACAACTATCACATCTTCTCCCTCTGTAAACTTCTTCACAGAGCTGAATCATGTTTTATTCTGTGGTACAAAATTCTTTGTACAGAATTCCTTTGGTTCCATGTCTTGGGTTGTTTTTAAAACTTCAACCCTAATCGTTAGCAAAAAAGGGCCTCTGTGACTACACGCATTATAGAGACAGAATTGCAGGCTTTTCAAAAGATAAATATAATTTGTAAAGAGTTTGGATCTAAACCAACAAAAAAGCAGATGAAAAACAAGCATTCCCAAATGTGTAAAGGAATGTACTAATCCCAGAAGACTTCAGAAGATTGTTTCCACAGATGGACATACCAAGTCCAAGTCTCTGATGGCCTGGAGATGAAACATCCTGGAATCTGAGGTCTAACCGTCCTGTGCATTTAACCCTACTCAACTTCCTCACCAGTGTGCCCTAGACAAAAGTTATACTAAAAATGGAGCTTGTAAGTGCTATATTTTCTAGAAGAAAATATATTATGAGACTGTCATAGTTTTTCAGAAGTGAAGCATCAAAACCTCAGAAAACTGCCAACTACGTAAAGGCATAGAAATCTAGTTTCAGAATCCAAGTGTTCCTCCTAATTTCAGAAGATGAAGCTAATTCAGGTCATAATAGTGCAGGAGGTTGCAGGTTTGTTATTTTTCTTCCCCCTCAAATTGCAGAACTTTAAAATTCCTACTTTAAATATGAAACTACAAAGTCATGAATGTAATCTTTGTAGCTTAAGCCCTAAATGGTGTGCTTGCTGTGGGAAGTGCTGGAGGAAGCCTTCAGCAGCATATGTTATGTGAACTCTGTTTACAGAGAAGTTGCCTCTTTTTATCCCTGGTGACAGACCTAAAAATGGCACTTGCTGAGGGACAGGGCTGAACGGCTCTGGAAAATCTTCTGTAGCTGTCCTCCTACAGAACTGTAAATAGGTATCCAAGCAGTAGACAAAGCTCTTTACGACATCTCCAGGCCCTATGCCTTTGTGTTTATGGAATTGCTGAGGCTGCAGAAAGAGATGCTGTTTCAGAAGCAGGAAAATTAGCTGCTCGGGCAGAAATAAAGAGGAGCAAACTGCTGCTGGCCTCTGGAAGAAGGAAGGGGTCTAACCTGCAAGAGGGGGAAAAATCTGCTGAGACCAGATTGGGAAGCAATATTCCTTCTTTTCAAGTTGCTGACCTCTTTGAGGGGCAAACATTGAAGCACTCTTCCTTATGCTGTCGAGCTCTGCGTATTACATAAGTTTCTTTCACCAGACAAGGCACTTTTGCTACTTACAGCTCTTCACAGTGCTCAGGGTTCTCAGCTTTTCTCTCCCACGGATGTGCTGTAGCCAGCTCTCTGCAAAACACATTTTCCCGCAGTTACCTGTGTTGATGTGCTTTTTAATACTTTCAGACCTTTCAGTCTGAAAGTTAGATAATTAGTCTGTCTCAAATTTTAGATAAACACTAAAGTGGTGTATTAAAGTGTGACTTTTCAGAGCATTAGTATCATGCTTGAGCAGTGCTGACGGCTGAGTTCTGGGCTTACGTATTTAGAAAAGCATGGAGAGAATGAAATGTTGTAAAGAGCTCCCAAAGGCTTATGCACAAAGTAGCTTCTCCAGGTTTCCAGAAAACCTGAGACCTGAGTTTGCTTCTGCAGCTGAGGGATGAAGATCACAGGCCCTGAGCAGAGCTAGCAATCCTTGTATAGGAAGGGAGAAAAATATTCTATGTGGCTCTGAAAAGGCAAAATCGATATATTGGGCACCTCATTATAACAAAGAGGTCTCTGTGCCACAAGGTTTTGTTGTGACCGGGATGTTGATCACCAGCTGATTAATTAGTATCATTTCAAATTCCTTTCTTTGGTAAGGTGCAAGATCTGTCACTTTTCCTTGTTAAACTTCCTATGGTTGGTGATTGCCCAGCTGTCTGATTTTTCTGTGTTTCTCTGCAGGGCCTCTCTGCCCTCAAGGGAGTCAATAGCTCCCCTCAATTTAGTGTCATCTGCAAACCTGCTCAGTATCCCTTCCATTCCTGCATCCAAGTCATTTATGAAGATGTGGAAGATCACAGGGCCTAAGATGGAGCCCTGTGGGACCCTACTAGTGACAGGTCACCAGAGTGGTGTCACTCCAGTCACTGTAACCCTTTGTGCCAGACCCATGAGCCAGTTGCTCACCCATCACATGATGCATTTATCCAGCTGAGTGCTGGACATTTTGTCCAGAAGAATCCCGTGAGAGACAATATCAAAAGCTTTGCTGAAATCCAAGATTACATCAACTGGCTTGCCTTGATCAACTAGGTGGGTTACCTTGTTGTAAAAGAAAATTAGATTTGATAAGCGGCACTTTCCCCTCGTGAAGCCACGCTGGCTGTGAGTGATGACTGTGTTGTCCTTCAGGTGTTTTTCAATAACTTTCAGAATAATATTCTCCATAATTTTGCCAGTTACAGAAGAGACACTGACAGGCCTGTTTTTCCTGTAGTTTCCAAGTTCATCCTTCGTGCACTTATTGAAAATGGGACCAACCTTTGCCAGCTTCCAGTCAGCTGGGACCTCTCCAGATTCCCAAGACCATTCAAAAGTCATTGAGAGAGACCTTGTGATGACATCAGCCAGCTCTTCAAGTATCCTTGGATGAGTTCTGTCAGGCCCCATAGACTTATAGGGATCCAGCTAGAACAGCAGATCCCATGTACGTTCAGGCTTGACTGGGATCATGTCTCAGCGAGGTAGGGGTCCCTAAGAAGGGAAATGTCCGTGGTCTGTATTGAACGCCTTTTCCAGAAGTTTCCTGATCTGGAGAGCTGTAGTAAGCTGTACCGGTGTTTCCTCTGCTGTTTGGTACAGCAACATGTTTTTCATTACTGAGAGCTTGAATCTATTTGGCTTGCCTAACAAGAGAAGCGTAGGAAAGAGTTTCCTCAAGAAAACCTTGGTTTGATTTACTATGAAGTTATTTAATCATTCAGCGTTATCAAAACTTTCAACACTCAGTGTATCTTGTTTCTCTATAGTCTGTATCAAGAGCTTTGTGGAAGAACTCATGCATAATGTATGAAGTGTTTTCCTAGATTGTTTAAATAAGACTGAGCTATATTTTGCATATAAGCCAGTGTTAAACATTGAAAACATGGTATAATTTTCTCAAAATTATGGCACTTACAGCAGAGAAAGGATTTTTCTGAAGATTTAAGGGAAAAACCAAGGATGTGACAGACCATGTTTTTGGTACTGCTGTGACTAGCAGCAGCTGTTTACATCCTTCTTAGTTCTTGGTAGTTAAAACCCACTGAGATCTTTGAACTGGTCAGTGGCAAGACAGCCATTCTTTTTCATCAGTATTTTTCTCATTGCTCTGCAACAGGAAGCTTCTTCTCTTATCCATTGTTTGTAATAATCTGTTGAATTATTTTGAGAATAATGCTTTTCTTCTAGGAGTGAATTGCTATAATTCTCAAAAAGTGACCATTTCCTATGGCACTACTGTTTCCATTGGAGAGAAGGCACTTTTGCTTGGGTGCTGACTCTCTTCCTGGATGTCCATCCATTATTCCCTGCCTTCTCGGTCAGCATGCTGCTGCTGGGGAAGTTAGGGCTCTTACCTGTGGGGAGAGAGCAAAGAGCTGCCTTTTCCTTACTATGCTCTGAGATATATCCTGCTTACCTAAGTTTAAAGGTTATTCAGTCTTTTTAAGGTAGTTATCAGGCAAGAGAATCTGGTAAGAATTTTGACAGCAGAAGGCTAACAGTATCACCGTAAGAGCGCAGTCCTGAGGGTGGTAAGGAGTTGGGTGGGTGCTGTGCATCCCACCTCCTGTGTCCTTCTTGGACCATGGCTCCTGCCCCTGCTTGTCCATCCTTCCTGGTGGCTGCTTCATGGCCCAGGAAGGATTGTTACAGAGGGTTTCAAGTGCTGCAAAGGAGCTGCGAGAACCAGGTCCCTGTTTCCTCTTGAAGCTGGGTACAGTTGGACTCTGTAACTCCTCTGGGCAATTATGAAAATTATTGTTTGGGTCATTTCCGCCTCAACAGCCCCTTTCCGAGAATGTTGGTGTGCAGCTTAGAGGGTTTATTTCCTCAAGACAGATGCCAAGCCACAAGCATGGAAAATCTTAAAAATCAGAGAAACCTCTGAGAGGTCAAGAATATTTTAAGTTTTTTCAGTCTGTCATCTAAAATGCTAGTGTAGCTCTGTGCCTTGACAGCTTAACATTGAGTAAGGTGAGTTTTGGTTCTGTCTCTTTTTTACCCAAAGCCTGTTGTGTCCTTACCTGCCCTCCCACCCCCAACCTCCTCCGTTCACCCAGATCCCTCAGTCTGTCTATCTGCCTCCTCTTTTTATCATAATCCTTCCTCCTCCAGCTCCCGATGCCATAAAGCAATGCTGCACAAAGAAATGTCTCTGTGAGAAGCCCTAGTGTGTATACTCTGCCTTCTTTTGTGTTGCACATGCGTGCCTTTTTTTTCTTGTTTTTAGGGATGTCACCACAGTTCCAACATCAAAACCATTCCCTGTTCCTCATGACAGATAATTCCATAAATGTATTTCCAGTGGCACTTTTTATTTTTCATAGCACTCCAACAGGAAATTAAAGCCTCCTAGTTTCAGAGATGCAGCTGTTCCTTGCTAATGTGTCCCAAAATAATCCTAAAATTGAGGATGTGTTTGCTGTCTTCAAGTGTTTGTTCATACTTTTCAATCTGCTAAATTTGTTTTCTCTGCACTTTGACTTGCTGATTTGTCATTAAGTGTGAAATAGGTGCTTGTGTTGCTGACAGCAGGTGCTTCAAATTCAGGCTTAGAAAGTCCACTTTCAGTTCTTGTGCTTGAAAATGGGGTTTTTCAAAAA
>VZTA01025044.1:213305-226985 GCA_013398855.1 Mohoua ochrocephala | reverse complement strand
TTTTCCTTTTTTTTTTTTTTTTTAGCCGAAACCTCTAACTAGAGAGGCTTAGGCTGAAGAGTGGTTCAGGATGGTCAAAATTGGCCTGAAGCCCTCTGAGAAATGGTCCAACCTGTGCTAGGCTGCAAGAGCACTGGCAAAGTGTGAGAGAATTGTCTTGCTGGGGAGTTTCAGGGCTAAACCCTCTCTTGCTGATCACGAGGGCACTGGGTTCAGTTTCTGACGTAGCGGTATAAGCCTAAAGTAACTCACTGTCCAAGTGGTTTAAGCTTAAACTGAAAGTATAGCCTCAGAGTCTAAAACATGCAACTGATGAAAAGTGTATTGAATTGGTGCTTGTCCCATGGAATTGGGAACTGAAGTAGTTCAGAGAGCAGGTTCAGCTGCTAATGATGGCTGGATTGGATTCCAGCTGGATTGGCTTGCATGAACTGGCTATAATGTGCCTGCATGAGCATTAGTGCTGGCTGGCACAAGAGAGAGCAGAACAAGGCTGTAGTAACATAGGCTTAAATTGCAATGACATTTTGTACTGGAGTGAGCTGAGAAGCAGGGTCCATCTGTCCAGGTGGGAGACTGAATCAGTGCAGCTGTGATCAGCCTAGACCGGAAAAAACAGTGGGAGCAGAAGGTGGAGACTGCACCATGCACTCCATGTTGAAATGGATTGGTGGCAGATGGGAAAAGGTCTGGGGTGCTCTTTTCCCCTCTGTTTTAAGTAGTTGGTTCAGAGGTATGAATTGTATGAAGCACTGTCTGAAAAGTCTCCAAGGGATTACTCTGGGGCATGTAGATACAGTCCAGAGTGACATTTGTTCCAATCAGCTTTTGAGGAAGGTAAGAGATTTTCTTTTTGTGGGCCTTACCTAGCCCAGCTCATCCTGGAAACTCAGCACAGTTTCACAATTCTCAGCTGCCACATTGAGTGCCAAATGAAATCCAGTGCCTAATGCTGGGTGAGATGTTTCTTATAGCAGACAGTGATATCATACATGTTATACAGGCCATTCCCCAGGGGAATCCATGGCCTGTAAATGTGAAAAAGCTCCAGTAGCCCATTTTCTTTAGATGCTACTTTACGTTTTTCATATTTTCATTCTGTTTCTCCTATGTTCTGTACAAGGCACAATATTCTTGCCCTAGAATGTGATATTGTTGAGTCATGTGTTACTGCACTTTCATGGCAGGAAAGCATGAATTTGATCTATTATTATTTTAGTTCTTCTCCTACACTGTGTATTTAGAATTTAATTACTGCAACTGGTCTTTAAATATTATTGTAATATAGGAACTAGGTGTAAATATTAAAATTGGAACATCTAAGGCTAAACTACTAAAAGCATGGTGTGTGACATTTGCTGTACTGATTGGTTCCAAAGGGACCGGCTAGGTGCTGAGGGTTTCTAAAACTCACAGTTGTGTTCACTTTCTGTAACTAAGTAAGAGACCTAGAGACCAAACTAGAAACATGATGGGATTTGTAAGCTTGCATTTTTAAAATTGTTTTTATTTGGTTTTTTAAAATATAAATATCAGCATAAGCCTATGATCACAGGGAAGCAGAGAAAGAAAGATGAAGCAATAGGTGTTACTGAGTGATTGGAGCTTGCCTCAGTTTGTTACAACCATGAGCCCTGTAATTAAGTAGAATTCACCCAGTGCAGAGGATTTCTGTAAAAGCCTTTGATCCACACACGACCTACTTCAGGTCTCTGTGAAGGGCAGAAATTTGGCATAACTGGTGAGGTTCTGCCCCAGACATAAATCCTTGATGAAAATCCCAGTTATATCATTCAGCCACTGGATGTCCTCATTTTCAAAGGTCTGCAAAGGTTCATCAGCTGGAAAGCCACGTGTTGTTGACAGTTTGCAGAGCATTGCATAAAAAAATTCTTGCATAAAAATATTCTGTGTGTATTGGGTGTTGCTAAACTCCAAGCTTACCACCCATGTAGCAATGGAATCAGCTTCACTTATCAAGGTAATTGAACTACTACTGGATGCAGAACTCGTATTCTCAATTCTCTCTTTCTTTTCTCCCTTTCCTGTAACACCTTGCCTTTGCAGGACTTGCATTCCTAAACACTGAGAAGTTCACTACATTTCTTTCTTTTTCCAGTGCTACCTTTGCTGGAATTTACTGCAGTTTTTACTGTGGTTTTGGACTACAGCTTGGTTTTTCAAAGTTCTTGTGAATTCTCAAGGGTACATCCCTCTGCTTGCAGGAGTCCTGGTTGTCTGATCCCACAAAGACTTTGCCAGGGTTAGGTAATCACATCATGCGTGTAGCTACACCTGCCCAGCGAGCTTAACTTTGCTTCCTCTCAGAATCATAGAATGGTTTGGGTTGGAAGAGACCTCAAAGATCATCTAGTTCCAACCCCCCTGCCATGGCCAGGGACACCTTTCACTGGACCAGGTTGCTCAGAGCCCCATCCAACCTGGCCTGCTCTCTCCTGCAGCTCGTGAGCCATCATCACCCACCTTTCCTTTGCTGCAGGCTCCCCTGCCTGCACCATCACAGAGGGCGTTTCTCAGCCCAAGCTTCCCCTGCAGCTAAAGCTCTCATCCAGTCTCCTCATTCTTGCAGCTCTAATGGCATCATCCTCGTTGCCAAACATTCCTGTCTTCTGCTTATGATTTGACATTGCTTGTCGGACACCCTCCAACAACTTATAAAAATCTGAGCTGGCAGAAAGATTGACAATGGGCTGTCTGTAGTGCACGTGGGTTTCATGTTTGTTCATGAAATGTGGAAAATACATTCACGAAAATCTGCACTGCTGATTTTTTTCAGTTTGAAATTTCAAGGAAAAAAGGTCTACTTCTCTTAGCTTTCTGCCTTTTATTTCTTTAATTTAAGCTGCTCTTAAACCACATTGTCTTTGCGTCAAGGCAGCAGCTTGTGCTCTTGAAACACTTGTCTGAAATTGTGAAAGGAGGTTTTACTGTGAGTGGAAGACAAATTCAGAAGAAAAATTAAGGCTAGGCTTCTTTCCTTCATTAGGGAAACTCACCTTCTGGTCACACTTACACTAGGTACCTACCCTTCATGTACCAGGATGGTAGTTTTGTTCTTACCAGGCTGGTGCATGAGGCACATCTCCAGCACGAGTCAGCCTCTATAGCTGCTGAAGTCTCCTAAGATGACTGATGCCAGATATGCTTCTATTTATCTCCTCACTCAGTGGTTCAGCATCGGGTGAGTGCTTCAGAAAAAGAGATGAACATGTTATGTTTCCACACACAGCTCTGCAGGACTGGTAGATCCTCATGGAAAGTTGCTCACCCCCTGCTCATTCTTTCATGCCCACTGTGGAGAGGGAGGTGTGCCCAGAGGTGCTCAAGTGGGCAGAAACCCGGGGTGCTCCTGATAGGACTCTCAGTCCTAGAATTTGCTCCAGCTCAATAACTGTGCTGGTTTCTGGACTCTGGAACAAACGTAACATTCATGTGAAAGATTCGGAAGATGGAGAGAAAACCACCATGGGCAGATCTAGATGACACAGTTCTTGTCACAATGCCTTAATCCCAAGTATGTGCTGATGTTTCCATAACGGGGAGAAGAGCCAAGCGTGATAGGAGCAGACTGCTGTGCAGACGCAGTGAGGCGCAAAGAGCAGCTTCTGAAGAGGATGTGTGTTGCAGGACTTCTCCAGAGCTGCCAGCAGTTGAGGAGCCAGGAAATGGTAGACTGGAAATGAGTGCTCTCCACTCCTGGAGACTAACTTGGCTGTGGGAGTGAATCAAAAAAGTCATGTCCCTGCCCTAGAAACTGTGATACTACTCTGAAATTTGCTCACCTTAAGCTAAATGATCATCTCTCAGAAAACACAGCTTCTAAACTGCTTAGGAACTGGTGACAGCCTGCAGACTGCTCAGCCTTCACCCTCTAGGAGAAGACTTACTCATCCCTTTCTGTCATTCTGAAGGGCACTGTGGACCATGCAAACAGTAGTGGCAAATACAGATGAAGAAGAAATGGAATTGGAGTCCCACATCTATGTACTGAGGTTGGACACTTCCACTTTTCCCTCTGGCACTCATGGTCGTCCTTGGAGAGCTGAAGCCTGCTGTGATTTTGCAGGGATCTATCTGCTCTTTCCTCTTGTGGCTCTTTGGAAAATGTCGGGTGCTGCTTTTAGGGATTGTAAAACTGGAGATTTAACTTGGAGTGATGAAAAGAGATTAAAGGTTTTGCAAGCAGCAAACCCTAGATTTATAGCAAACACAGAGGATTTTCCTTCCTCAGTACAAAAGCCCAGATACAGCTCAAAATCAATAATTGATCTATGTGCATTTACAGATACATCTACATTCGTGCGGGCTAGGAAACCTTATTCCTGGGTGCATATTTTCCTTTTAAGCAGCTTCTACTCAGGCTGCCTGCAAATGTATCTGTTCATCAAGTGGGCAACACTCAGTCCCTTCTAGAAATAAGCCAGGGACATTTTTTTCTACAGGAAGCCAAGAGTAGGACTGACAAGACAGATGGAAGCTGCTGAACTGTTACACAGCTTGTTAGGGAAGCGCAGAGCCCTTTAAAGCTGAGGCTGCAGCCAGGATTTACCTCTTGAGAAATCCCCAAAGTAAGTAGCTTGCATGGGCTACAAATCTGCCTCAAAATAAGCAGCATTTTTATTGCAGCCTTTTTATTTCAGCCGAGATACTCTAATATGGGATGAGGCTGAGCAAACATAACGTGACTCTGGCCTGTTTGGTGCTCTGTATCCCAGATCGCTGACTGTGCAGCCACACCAAGCTGTGGGTCACACATCTGTATTCCTTATATAGATAAAAATTCCAGCTATGGTAACAACAGATCTGCGAGGAATTTTGTTTTTGCTTCAGCTGGTTAATGAACCAGTGTCTTGCTCTGGCTGGATGCTTGATGCAGCACCTGGACAGCCTGGGCAGCATGATGCAGTCCATGGAGGATTTGGGGGATTTTTAGCTGCTAAATACTAGGCTTGTTAGATGCACATGCTTCTGGGCCTTGTGAACTGATTTTTTTTTTTTCCCAAAGGAATCTTGGACAACTTTCATGGTTGTGGCAGCAAAAGGCCCATTGGTGGCAGGAGGCTGAGCTTGCTGCTTTCTGGTAAAAAGGCTCTTTTTCTTCCAAACCAAATGGTCATAGCAGCAAAACTACTGTGCATCTTTTCAAGATACACATAGTGTATTGTCTGGTAAGTGTATTCTTAGAACCAGATGATCATTTTAGCGAAAACATTCTTAAAAATACCTGAGTCTGAGCCAGACATGTAAGGCAGAAGACATTATCCTGACAGCTGGAGTTCAGGGAGGTTGCAAGCAAGTAGAAACTAGATCTTACAAAAGGAAGTACTGGGCCAGCTAACGATGGAGATTATCATCTCTTCCCATTGCTCCTGATGACAGAAGGACAAAAGGTGCCCTTCTGCTTCCTAGAGAGGTTTCCAAACTAAAGAAAGGGTCTTTGTTTTTGGTGAGGGGGATTTTGGCCGAGGAAAGTTAGCAGGAAGCAAAGATCTGAAACCTGCAGCAGCTTGGCATTGTGTGTGAGGTGGAAGTTGCCCATTTGGTGCTAAGCGTGTCTGCAGAAGCTAGAAAGGGCAAGATGCTTTTGTTTTTGGCTTTATTGATAGGTGTTGTGTACTGTCAACTTCCCTTGTTTTCAGCTTGCAGTCCTGAGATTAATTAAGCTTAATAAATTAGAGCTTCCCACCTTCCCACCCACAGAAAATAAATGATGTGATCTCATGGTGGTCCTGTAGGAGATGCACAGGGATGAAGTGGGAGACAAAAGAATTGAGGAGAAACTGCATCACACAGCTATATCTGTATTAGGCCCAACATCTGTATCCTGGGATCAGATTTCTGCTGAGATTTTGCTTGAGGGCAGCTTGTCCTTCCTGCTGGGAAGAGATACAGGGTGAGCCACAAGATGACCGTGGCTGTGTTGGGAAAGTTGGAGGAAAAGCCACACATAGGAAAGGGGACTCTGGGTGAGTTCTGTTTCTTTGGGGTAGCCCATGTCCCAGTAGCACTTCTACCTGGGGACAGCCCCATCTGTACATCTCCTAAGCCTGAAAGCCCTGATGCATCTGGACAGCCTAAACCAAGCAAGCCCATGGCAAGGAGGGGGAGACGAGCAGTCAAGCCTCTGCCACAAGCCAAGAGCCCGGCGCCATGCACAGCAGAGTGGTATGGACGGCTAGGCTGCAAAATTACAGCCAAAATTACAAGCTGCTGCTTGCCAACTGTGTGGCTGGAAGGAGCATGCCAGAGCAGACTGGGTTTCCCTCTCACCCTCGTCTGGCCTCCTGTCAGCCCACGCCTCTGCACAGTGTCTGCACCAAGCGCTAAAAACTGGAAATAGAAATACAGAATTAAAAACTTGAATAAAATGTCCAGGCTATCCAGGCTCAGGGTCTGTGTTTCTGCGATGGTTGAACAACTAGTGGGCATTTCACAATTAAAGCTGAGCAGCATCCACAGTGGGTGATGGTGCTTCCATGCCAGGATTCCCACCACTGGGCATGACAAGGTGTATATTGCACCTCTGGTGTCGGCTGGAAGAAGCCTGTTTTTTGAAGCACCAGGTCCTTTTCTGGTCCACACATTTTCAGGTCATCTCATTTCACATTTGCAGTCATCTCAGATCTTCCTATAATCAAATTAATTTCAGTACTTTCTCCCAACACAAAACAGTCTTAACTGAGCACATGGTACCTTGGAAAACCTCTTCTCTCATCAAATGGCCAAGGAGAGGATAGAATAGTTCAGCGTGAAGGGACCTACGGTGATCATCTGGCTGAGCTGCTGGGCTGGTGGAAGTTCCTTGCAGTCAGGAGTTTGATGAAGGGTCACACTTCAGCCCACTTTGCCTTCCATTTACTCCTTCTGTTTGCCTGCAGAGCTTTGGAGGTGCCTGCATGGACTTCCTAGTTCACCACTGTATGTCTGTTTGCCAAGTGTTTACTTGACCTAAATTCTTTTGAAAACCATCATTTGTGACAACTTAGCACAGGCTTTACAGAACTGGGTAGCTGATTAATAAGCACCGTGACCTGGACTCACAAGCTCTGACATTCTACCAACAGTACAGGCAGGTTTTTTTCAATTTTATTTATTTTTAAATGTGACTGATTTCTTAAACTGTATTTTTTTCTAACTGTAAGATTGAGCTGTTGTATAAAAATGTTCACCTTTCAGTCCTCAGCATAACATCTCTCCAGAAAGGTATTTAATTCTGAAGACAGTTGTGATTCTCACTGAGTAGCTCCATCATACCAGGTAACTCACTGGATTTAGATGTCTGCTTTTAATGCCAGTTGTTATTGTGACATGATTAAAGGCAGAAAAAATATTTTACCTAGTGCAGCTGCTTACTACAGTTTTTGCTTTTGGGATTCCAAATAATTTCTGGTTATATTTTATTTATCCTTGGTCTGATTCCGTAAATAAGCAACTTTCACAGTTCAGTTCCTCTTGCTCTAAGGAGAAATGTCAGAAATCTCTTTATTCTTTTTACTGAAGATCAGTAACACTTTTATAACATGGTAATTTATAATTTGAATTAAAAAAAATCTTCTGTGGTAAAATTCATTGAAGTACAGCTGTCCAATTAACATGCATCTATATGAGCTAATACAGGAAATTAGTGAAGGGTAGTCTCAATATTAAACTTGCATTTATGAATGCTAAAGGTGGAATTGTGTGTGTGCAGTTGTTGATAATACCCCATTTGACTATTGTAAGGGCATTAAATTCCCTTCCAGCTGAGAGGAAGAAAAAAATAAGAAACTACATATCAAAAAAAGTTTTTTAAAAAATTACGAGCCAGTCAAAGTACATTTCATTGTTGAAAAATTTACATTAGCCCTGGTGCTAGCTGCTTCTACCTCCTCTCCGTAAAACATGCTCCAGGTCCATCAATCAGTCCATGAAATGAGGGGCTGTAAGAATGCTCCTGACACGGGTTCTTGATCTGCCAAGCGGTGTTCCGTATTGCTACCCTTGCTCTGGTGGGAACCACCAGCTCAGCTTCCCCAACAGAGATGGGACCTCCTGACCCTCACAATGCTGAAAGCCCATGGGCAGCTGCGGGTCTCTCATCACTCAGCCAAAAGAGATCATCAAACGAAGGTGAGGCTTAATGCCTACCCCAATGCTCAGGCCGGGCTGACAGGCAGGGTGACCTACGCTGTGCTCGTATCTGCCTTTTTACTTCATGCCAAATCCAGCAGTGTGGTTGTTTCTGCTGGCCATAGGAAATAGAGCACCAAACCATATCCAGTCAAGGATTATTTCGTTACCTCATGATGTTGATTTGAAAAAATAAACACAGACCTGAATTCATGTCTCTACTTGTTCTCTTCACGGTGTTTGGAGAAGCAAAATTTGCTGTGAGAGGTTGTACTGAACCAGCTGAAAACAGCAAAAACCTGTCTGAAAGACCCAGAATCTATCCATCAGCTGTGACAGCCAGCCAATCAATTGGGAGGGGAAAAAGAGAAAGAATGAAGAAGCCCCTCCCGGCCACCAGAATATGTGTTTTCCTTATTTGCGAGAACACATCAATTTGTTCTTCTGGCCAAAGAAGATGAGGGGTGTCAGCCCTCGAAAGATGGTGTGAAATATGAAACTGTTGGATACAATGCAACCACATATGACTGGCCACTCCTTACAAACCAAACTGAAGCAAGTAGGATTAAATCAAAGTAATACCTCATGTGATTACAGCTCATTGTGTTCAAATAAAAGCTGACGTTAACATGAGTGATTTGTTTGGTGGTGGGGGTGGAGAGGATAGGAGATGCTACAGCTTCTGCTCCCAGTGATTGCTATTTATAACACTGTAAAACCACAGTGAACGTGTTAAATGCACTGCCACGAGCGCGTGCTGCTTCGGCTTGGTATTATGGATAAAATAATTCATTGCAGCTTTTAGACGTGCCTTTGTACTAGTAATACATCATGTGATTCTCTATCAGTAATTCTAGGCATACAAGAACCTTGTAGATGTGGTGGTACCTGTGATGATTAAACCGTAATTTGTAACTGTAGCTGTGTAATCAGTATGGGAACACTTTATAGTCACATCTACCTGCTGTTTTTACAGCCCTCCTCTAAACAATTTACATAGAAACGAAGAGCAAATGAGACTGGAGTCCTCAGCCAGCAAAACTGAGCAAAGAGAAGTATGTCAGTGCTAATTACCTCCAGCACCCTGCCGGGGCTGGCTCTCAGCAGCTCTGCAGGCTGTAATACAGTTACTGTGGGTTCCGTAGTATTCCTGTCTAATTTGCTCAGAGGTGCTGGGTAACTAATCTTCCAGCCGAAATCCAGTGCTAGTTAAATCATTTCCCCCAAAACTAGTCCTGTTGGCTATAGTACTTGGGTCTTTCCGTCTTCATACTCTTCTTGTTTTGCCCTGGATTCTCTGTGCTATGTAACTGTATCTCTTTATAGCAAGGCTTAGAAATCTGGGGGAAGGAAGAAGTCCTGAATACAGAAAGAGGCTTCAGGAACTTGGCCTGCTGTATTTTTATCTGGTGGGGGGTTTTTTAAATTATTATTCATTGTACTTTTCCTAGTGTTAATTTAAGTGGATTTTGAACTAGGAGCTTTATGAACTACTGAAACTATGCTGATGCAAAATCTACTTCTATCCATTCTCTGTGTTTTCTCTCTATCCCACAATGTACTTTACTATTAAATTCTGATTATTCTGAATATTACTGCTTTCCTTGTAGCAGCACTAACCTCCTCTGCACTCACTTAAGCCCATGGATATCCTTGCTCCAGGCCTTTTTATAAGAGTCTCAACTTGAAACTTGGCGTTGTTTGCTTGACTTGCCTTTTGACAAGCCAGAAAGCAATTCTGTCTGAGCTGTACTGAGGAGGGAGAGCTGCAGCATGACCTTGCTCTTGGTTCTTTCAAACCATAACTTCCAGGAACACTCCTGAGATCAGTCCAGCCTTATCTGTATTTCACATTTCATTGTCTGAATTCTTTCTAAGGCACATAGACCTAATTTTTTGTTCAGGATCACACAGGACGATGGTATCTAGCAAGAGAAATTGAGATTTTCAGCACTGAAACTCTTGGCTATGTTCCCAGACCAGGCTGGTAGTGACTGAAGGATAGCTCTTTGTTTGACGGACTGTAAGACATTAATTTTTTGGTCATGACCAGTCTCCCAAGTGATTTCAACTATGAAGTGACTGTCTGTATAACTGGTACCCCTGGTGTCATTCCCAACAGAGAGCCCTGAAAGCACTGAACTGTTCAGCAGGGGGATCTCTTGCACTCAACACAACTCCGCTGGCAATGCCAGGCAGGAGAGTTTGCCCACCTCCTGCTGTGTATGTCCTGCAAATAACTGGGGCTGCAACCTTTGTTTATGAGCACCTTAACACCATTTAACAGGGGCAACAGTGACTGTCACAAACCCTGCTGTGGATTGTCTGATCACAGTGCAAAATAGCAGGAAGGTACGTGAACTGTGGTATCACAGTGAGAGCAGACTTAATCTGTTCCCCTCCGAATCAGAGCTGGTACAAGTCTGACCTTGTCTGCTCAAGGCTGAAGAAAGCGATCGGCTGGGAAAGAAGCGCAAAGCTGGTCCCCACACTCATTTACTACTCCTGCAGAAGAGGTGGTGGCTTTACCTCCCTTATCAAATGGCAGCTGGAGCCAGGTAATCCCCTTGAAGGACTGCAAGAGCAGCACACCTTAATTCCTTCTGCACCTGAGCTGCACCTTAGCTTGCTATGGAAATGTGTAATGCAGCAGGACCGCTGCTATCAGAGAGGGCAATACTGCTCTGACCCCTGGGGGACACAGTTGCCCCAAGTAATAATGTTGTCAGATATGTGTTAATATGAATTCTAGCAACTTGCTGTCCTCCTCTTCTTTCTCACAACTTGCATGCCTGGCTATAGCTTCTAGTTACTGTATTGTATCGCAATTCTCTTTTCTCACCCTTTTTTCAAGACCTCTCCCACCAAAACTTGTCCCAATATGAGGTCTTTGCTTCATTTAGGGAAGGGTTTTTTTATTGTTGCTATTTCTTAGTGCAGAAGAACCCCAGAGACCAGTAACTTATTACACTGACCAAAGCTGAACAGGTTTACTTGCTTGGGAGGTTGCTTTCTGCTGTGAGAATACTATTTCCTCAAGAACGGCACTGCTTTGCCTTTTGACTTCTTCGATGCCTATTTCCATACCATAGCTTCAGGCTATATCTTCCCCTGTGCAGAGGGCCAGGGGCACTACCACTGATTTAATGTCCTGAGCTTCCAAGGATTTTATCAAAGATCCTATGACAGTAGCTGTCCACCTTAGAGAAGGGAAAGATCTTTATCCTTATATTGAGTGTCAGCTGGTGAAGGCAGATCTCATAAATAAGTATTAAGCTCTCTTGCCATCACTCTGTCCCCTGGACTCCCTGACACTCATGAGAAGTGTGCAAATAGTTTGACTCATACTTCATTGAAGTACACAGACTCAGCCGATTGTCAGTCACCCTCCTGTTACTGCCTAGACTTGTCACAGTGAGGCGTAGTCATGAGACACATGACAGCATCTGCAGATGTGACATCTCATGTCAGACTTTGTGTCCATGTCATGCAAGAAAGGCTCAAGCTGTTTACAAGCATCTGAGACAGATCAGTGTAAGTCCTCTTTGTCTGGAGGGCATGCTGGGCATTTCTCCCAAGTGGCACAGAGGACGGTGGGACGGAGAGCAGCATAAGCTGGCGAGAGAACCTTTCCACTGAGGGCACTGCTAGAGCTCTTGCCTGTTGTCAGACTCAGCTGTGGGACAATGTGGATGCTTCCAGACAAGCAGAAGATGGACCTGAGGTCCTGAGGTGCCACTGACCAGTCTTTTTTTTAGAGCTGGAGTTCAGGAGTCAATGCGTTCATCCTTCTGTTTGGCAATTAAGCAAATCCCATTGTTCTCCAGCTTCAAATGCTTTGATTTATCCCATCCCCATGATGGAGTCCTTTGTAGTACTGCATGTCCTAGGTAAACTGGGGACAGTCAGCTGCAGCCCTCCTTTGTTCGTGTGCCCTGGTGCATGGCTCCTCTGTAGTCTCACTTCTTCAGAGGGTTCCCTAGGAATCGAGGCACTGAGGTCACTGAATTTAGGCAAAGCAATCTCGGCAGCGAATCTCAGTTGGTCACAGAGGCTTGTGAACAGTTTGAGCCTTAAATCTGCCTCAGTAGTTGTTCAGTTGGTCTCTGCTGAGCTTCCACGTTCCCTGCATCTGGTTCAATACCTCCGGTGTCAGATCTTAGGTTGGAGCTGCCACGAGGAGATTGATTTTCTGAACCTGGCTCCTCTGCCTGGCATCAGGGAGGACCGGTCTCACCAACAGCTGCAAGAAGTGCATCTGAAGCGCCTGGCTGGCCACTGGTTGGGACCCACGAACTGTGATGGAGATGGTCCTCCTCATCTCCACCTCTAAAATCTGCTGGGCAGCTTCCTGCATCCCTGTCTTTGCCGAGCTCTGCCAATGTGCAACAGGTTCATTTGATTTTCTCCTGTTGAAGTTATCTAATCTCCTGCCGCGGGGCTGGGAAGGCTTGGGAGTGCTGCTGTGTGCCTGCCCTGTTTCCGAGCACATGTGAACGCATTTTTGAATGCTCTTTTGTAATTACTGAATACATTGATGGAAGGAAGAAACTATTGGTTCTGACGGCTATTTTTTTAAGGTTTTTATAAGGAGTTGTTAACATTTTTAAGGTTTCTTGTTTTGTAGGTCTGCAAAGAGTAACAGTACACAAGCACCTAAAATGTCCTTTATAAAACAAAAAAATAGGCAGATCACTCCAATTCCCACAGAAATGTAACAAGTTAAGCTTGCAAGATTTATCAGTTAATTTAAGAAGAGCCGAACAATAAATACATTGCAACTTTGTAAGGTTAAGTGTTGTCGGTGCTATGCAGGGATTGAAGAACAGAGACTATTACAATAAATTCCCCCTCTCCCCTATTCCTATATCTGCACCCAATTATAATTATGCAAGAAATTAGCAATATTTCAAGAGCAGCTCTGATGTTAACTGCCTGTTTTCAAAAGTATTTTGTGTTGCTGTGTAGATTACAAAATTGCTATTATGCAACCAGAAAGACGAGATCCTTTGAGACTGTTTTGCCATCGGAGCTCAGGAGCACATCGCCCCGCTCACAGGGGTGTGGAGTGGGACTGCCCGAGCCCAGAGCCGGCGGACACGGGCAGGGGACTGCCGGAGTATTTGTGTTTGCTAACCCTTGTGACCTTACAACTGCCCATTTGAAAGTGGATTTTAAAATCTCTCTATTTCAGAAAGCCTTGAGGATAGTATATCCTTTTTTTTTCTTTTTTTTTTTCTTATGTTAGACCAATACAGTTTGAGAGGGAAAACATTACCCACGGCCAAGTACCTAGAGTGCGTTCCATACATTTTATTGTGTTACTTTCCAGCGTTCTAACAACTGAAAAGAAGCTGCGAGCGTGGTCTGCGCACGCTCCCGCTCGGTGTTCCCGGGCGCCTCAGGTAGGGATCGGCATGTCCCAGAGTCGGTAAAATGAGCGTCCCAAACCGCTCCCCGGCACTCCCGGTCACTGCGGACACCGCCGCTGCCACAGCAGCTCCCGCACGCCCCGGGGGCGATGGCAGAGCCCGCCCGAGGCGGCTGCCG
>VZTA01025044.1:0-212618 GCA_013398855.1 Mohoua ochrocephala | reverse complement strand
CGAGGAGGGGGCGGCGGTGAGCGGCGGCGCCCGCCCCGCGGCCCCCGGCGGCGGGGCGATGTTCCACTGCATCCCCCTGTGGCGGTGCAACCGCCATGTGGAGTCCATCGACAAGCGGCACTGCTCGCTGGCCGCCGTGCCCGAGGAGATCTACCGCTACAGCCGCAGCCTGGAGGAGCTCCTGCTGGACGCCAACCAGCTCCGCGAGCTGCCCAAGGTGAGCGGGAGTGGGAGCGGGGTCCAGGTGAGCTGCCCCGGCAGGTGCCCGCCGAGCTCCCCGGTCCAGCGCCCGCACCGAGGCTGCGGTGAGGGGCTCCTGGGGCCATCGGTCTGCGGTGGCCGCCCTTGGAGTTAAAGGAAGACACGGAGTTTTGGGTTAGCGTTTCCCCGGAGTTAGGTGTTAAATGAGCTTTCACGAGCAAAACCTGGAGATCTGCGTCTTGCGGGAGGATAGGTCCTGTTGGAGGGCAGGGGGGGTTGGTGCCGGAGTCGCAGGACATGAGTGTATATTGTGATTAACGTTCACGTCATCGGAATTACGAGACCTTGGAGGGTATTCAACCCTCCCCTTTTTTCCCCTTTCGGTAGATACTATCTGCTCCGTGCATGGGAAAACCAAAACCCTCCAGCAGATAACCGCGTTCCCGTTTCTGCCTTCTACTCCTGGAAACTTCGTCGTGCAAAACACGAGAGACGAATAAGCCTTTTCTGTGTCTCTGTCTAAGTCCCGCACAGTTGTCAGTGTTTTGCTTCTCACTTAAAGCATGTAGTCAGAGTTTTATGCATACTGTATTTTTGGTAGTATTGTCAAAGGTGAATTCACTTCAAATTCAACGTGGTTTTGAGACCTTGAGGTGGTACCTGCCGGTGTGCCTCTCCAGGTGGCATTTGCAGATTTCGCTGGAGGAACTCCATCAGAGTGATTCCTGCGAGACACTGTTGAGCTCCACAGATGCCGAGTGAGTGGGAGGCATGCTCGACCTCTGACTCGAGGACCCACGGGCTTTCCCCCCCGTGTTTACCCTTTAAACTTTGGACAACTCAGAAGCCTTTGTGAGTTGTGGTTGGTAGAGTTTGACACGGGAAGGGAAGTGTTACCTGGAAGCTGCATCATAAAAGTGTGTGGAGTCTTACTAACTTGGAATCCAAGAAACTGAACTCACTAGCCAGAAAATTTTTGAAAAGCACCTTTGTTTGCACCTGAATCAAAGTTGCTCTGTTCATACCGAGACTTAAACAGCCTTACTTTTTCCTTTTTGAAATTCAGTGCACTCACATGCACACTGTTTTTTCAGTCTACATAGTGAGAGTAATCGTGGTGGCTAGGTTTTCCTTCAGACAGCAATAAAGATATTCAGTTGAACTGACATATTAAATTTGGCTTTTTCTTTTGAAAAACCTAGGCACAAGTTTGCATCTTGTTCTGACTGAACTCTTTATCCTTCTGAAGTAGAGCAAAACTGGTTTACGTAGCCTGTGTGTGGGTGCTATTTTTACTTCCAGCAGTTTTTGCTGGCTTTGTGCACAGACCAAACTCAGGAGTCCCTTTGTACTAGACCTTTCTTCTTAGTGTTGGCTTTCAGGCTTGTACACATCTTATTACGCGGGTATTTAATGTGCGTGTGACTGAAATCCCATTGAAACCTATGGCTCTCTGATTTTTAAAAAAAATAATAAATCCACCACCAACTGGGCGCTGTGTACAAATGTAAAGGTTGATGTCTCTTCATGGTGTTATATGGTATTAATTTCTGTAAATAGAGTGCAGCGGTTTATTGTTTCTCCTCTCTTCCTTGAACCGTAATATGTGAAATAGCCTTTTTTTGCCCTGTGATGCTTACAAAGACCACTTCTTCCCATTACTTACGTGTGACTATGCATTGCATCCCATACGTGTAAGAAATAGCTGAGGGGGTTAAAAAACGCCAAAAAACCGACTGAGGCTCCTTGGCATTGTGGTGGAATCAAGCAAAAGTTGAAGTTAGAAAGAAGTTTGTTTTTTTTTTTTTTTTAAATGTGCATGGATCATGTTACAGGAGTGCCTAAATATACTGTAGGAATATGTTTGTGGGTTTTTAGCTGCACTAGGAGGAATCTGATGAAATACAACCACGGAAACATACTTGTAGTATCTGTCCTTAGTACTTTGTGCCTTGTCAGCAATGCTAGGAGGCATTTTTATTGGGGCTTCCTGCACGAACCTATGAACCTTCCTTGTCAGTTCCTTATTAATGATTTCTGATAAGTGGAATATAGTGCTATCATCTCATGTGGATGTTGAGTCTGCAGAATTTTGAGGTAAAAAAATAGAGCTGCAGTCCTGATTGTGAAACTAATCTATTGAAGGTGAAACTGATGGGAAGAGCCCTGTTCAGCTGTTCTGCCAGCAGATGGTTCTAAAAGTTCTCCTATAGGAGTCTGGTTCAGGAGAACCATGGAAGATCTCTCAGTGGAAGGTAGCTACAGCATAACATTGCTCATTCCTGTTTAATTAAAAGGGTAGTGTCAATGCAAAGTACAGATACAGAATTGGGAAAAAGTGCAAAAAGCTGGGGTAGACCATACCTCTGGTAGAGAAAACATGGAGGAAATCATCAGAGTGTGTAATTAATAACCTGTTAGGTCAGCATAGATAAAAGTGGTCGTTACATCCTTAATTTATTGTAATTCATTACATTAGTCTGACCTTACCTCCGTTAAGTTTCTTCTCTACATACATAAAGGCAGTAACACAAAATCAAGCTAGATTTGGACTCACTTGAGGCCTACACAAGTCAGGAGAATTGTGTAACTCTCAGTGGCTGGTTAGTTAGCTGTTTTTCAGTGCTTGATAAAGTCCTGAAGTTCACAGTGATCTGTGCCAATTCCTGCTGAGTCACCTGTGGGCTGTGCTGATGCCATAATATAATCCATTAAGACTGATAAGGTGTTCGTGTCTCTGAGATGTTGTGATGCCCCTTAGGAAATTGCTGCTGTAAAGCCTCGCCTTGGCGCGGTGAAGCAGAGTCGCCCTGTAAACTCTGTCACTTGCAGCAGGAGTTGCCATGGATGGAGGAAGAAACCCCAACTCTGCTGGTCAGCTCTTCGTTGTGCACATAGGTAGTTCAGACTCATTTTCCTGGTGTGGAAAAGGTGGTGTGGTCTGAAAGGTCTGTTACAGCAGGCAGGAGGTCTTGTAATGCTTCTCTGAAACTGAGTAGATATTGGTGAGTTCTTTTCCCAGCTTTGCCATGGCTACAAGTCAGACAGTGATGATGGCTTTATTTCTAGACATCCACTTTCCGTCCACTTGCAATTTTTTTTTGCATCCCTTCAAATGTAAAGCTTTCTGAGAGAGATAAATATCTGCAAGTGGCATGATGAAATATGTGGACCTGCTGCATTTCTCTCAAGCTGATGAGGCAATTTGTGTTGGATGCACACACTTCCCCTCTTCCCCCCCGGTTCTCTCTGCCCCCATTTCTATCAAGTAGCAATAAAAGGTGTTCTTTGGTTGGTTTGATCCAATACACCAGTAAAAGAATACACTCTGATACATCCTAAAGTCTCCATTTTGTGATACAGGAGTAGTCCTAGGCTTTGTTTAATTTGCAGTCTTTCCTAGCATACTTAAAACCTCTCGTATTCTAGAATAAGCCAGTATAGAGCATGGCATGTGTTAGGGTGAAAAAAGTGAAAAAATCCAACAGAACAAACACACATAAAAATCCCTTCAAAATACAGAAGACAACTTACAGAATTGCTGTAGCATCTTGAAGGGAAATGACTAGCAGAAGGACCCAGCACTATTGCTGAATTGTTTGTTATGAGAGTCATGTGAAGTATCCTCAGGAGAAACAAGAAATACACTTGAATTATTTTGAACAAATTAATATGCTAGTTTTATTTTTGTTCTGTAGGCTGACCAAAATGTCTGGTAGAATTCTTCACCTTTTTCTAAGGGGAGAGGGCAGGAAGGGTTCATCTAGAAAACATGTGAAAAGAAATGTCTGGGAAGGAGAGAGAGGTGGATGTCTTTGCCCCCATTATTTCTACTCTTCCCCGTGTTAGCTTCCTTGTGCATTAAGGTGTATGTGGAGCAGAAAAAGAACTGTTTCTCTGACCCCCTTTCCCCTACAAATGCCTTTTTTCCACTAAGCTGAATCTGTCAGCGTTTCAAGAATACAAGGCAATGATTTTTGTTTGTAGGGTACTTTAAAGGTTTCTTATATCATTTTGCTGCTGCACATTTGGTTTCCCATGTCAGTAAATGATTCTTTTGCTAGGTTTCCTTGACTGCTCTGCTGGATCCCTGGGTCCCTTCTTTGCTCCATTCCCCAGATCTGTGATGAAGAACTTGTGCTTCTGTTGACAGAGACCTTTTTCTGTCGTTACCAGTGGTGTCTCAGACTCCTCACCCTGCATGTTCATACTTTCCCATCCTCCCCTGTCCTTAGTGTTCCAGGATCTTGCTTATTTCCTCCAACCTAAACAGCTCCGTCTGCTGTCTGTTTCTCATGTTTTGCTTCCTCTCCTGTCCCTTCTGTGCTGGGTTCTTGACTGCCTCTGCAAACATCTCTTTTCTTTGTACTCTGCTCTTTCTCCTTCCTTTCTGCTGCCTCCCAGGTTCCCTTCTCTGCTCTTGCCCTTCTTGCAGGATAAGCCAGCCTGGTGGGATGTGCTGGAGGAGCAGGCTGTGTACCATTAAGCTGCTGGTGGTTTTCCACAATAATGAAGTCTCTCTGAAGCCTTTCTCAGCAGATGTGGCTGTTTTCCCACAGAACAGCAATTTCTAGCTGTCAGCATGCTTCTCACCACTTCTACTTTACAAGACAAATTAAAGAGCTGCACCCTTTGGTCTGAAAAGGATGGGCTATGTATAGAGTTGGTGGCAGAGTGTGGCTCTTAACTTGCTTAAATAATTCCTTCTCCTGTGTTGGATCCCAAGTGCCTTCTGTTGGTTATTTTGTGTATCTGATTTTATTGGAAAAAAAAACCAAGTGGTTGCCAGTGTGCATAGAGTGACTTAAAAATGCAGTTTGTGTGTTTTTTTCTAAACCTGTAGCATTTTTATTTTCCTTGGGAGCGAAAACTTGAAGGATTTTTCAGCTCTAGCTGTAATGTGTAGTATATCATTTGCTACACGTCAAAAACTATTCTTCACTGAAGAGTAGGCTTTCTGGCAAATTGCTTTGATAGAAGAAAATAACACATTCTGCATGATGCGTTTCAATAGCTTCTCTAATGAAAAGCATCAGATAAAAATAAAATGCTTTCAATTCTATAGATCAGTCTGTAGTTGATGAAATGTTGTTTTCTACTCCCGTACATTAGAATTTAAGGGCAAATACATCCTGTCAGCTTAATTTCTCTGTGCCTCAAATTTGCAGTACAAAACCGAATCTCTGCACATTTCTTTTTCCAGCGATAAAAAAAAAAAAAAAATAAATCTTAGGAACCCTTGAATGCAGTATTATATTTTGGCCTTTGTATTAAATCACAGCATTCTTTGCATTGGTGGGTGGAAATAGCTTATAACTCTTGTTTTGCTGCTGTTTTGTCTTGCTGCTGCTCAGTTCTTTAACTCAAAGAATAAAGACCACTTTCCCATGAGACTTCTAGCAGATGTTGTTTATGGAAAAACTCCAGTGGTAAAAAAAAAAATTTCAAAATTTTTTCTATGCACTTAGTTTAGCCTAAGAGTCTGAGCATCTGAGGAACTCTTTTTTTTTTTTTTTTTTCTTTGGGGAATGATTTTTATGTAGTGTTTGTAAACCTAATGTAGTGCAGCTCTGAATCATTTCGCATCTCTGAGCTTACAAATTGTGTCTGTCATCTGTAATGTTTCTTCTTGATGTTCTATACTAAAGCTTCTCTGTAGAGTTACTAGGTAGATGGGAGACCCTTTTCCCGAGAGACCTGGTTAAACCTGGTGCCCCAGTTTCTGTGTTAGAGATGCTGCTGGTCTGCTGCTGCTTGGCGAATATTCGGCACTGTCGGTATCTCTGTTACGTGTGGTGTTGAAATCCAGGGGGCTGTTATCTTACCAAAATCATGTGAGAGCTCCTTAAGAAAAAGTCTCTGTGTTCTTCCCATACCACACCTTTGTCTCGGGAGAAAACCTGTTCTGGGCTGAATTTCACTGTTCTATCATTGTTTCTATCATTATGCAACCATAAGCCTGAAAGACACTTGTTTGGTCAGGGGCCAGTAATCTGTGGAAAGACATGATTATCATACTATGCCTCTCTTTAAATTTCTGTTTATGGCTGCTTAAGTTGTACATATATCTAGGAGCTTTATTTCCTTTTTTCGCATGCATAGATCTCCTTGGGTTTGGGGAGATGTGGTGAGATATCTCACGTGGCTGGAGTGCTGCAGTGGATGAACACAGGCTCTTTAAGAAGGACGGGCCAGGAAGGCAAGGATGGGGAGTTGCCCTTGGAATGAGAGAGCACCAGGGATATGTGAAGTTTTGCTTTGGGATGGATGATAGGCCAGCTGAGAGCAGGTTGGGATTAGTGGATGACATTGTTTTGGGTGTCTGCTGTAGACCGCTTATCAGGATGAAGTAGTAGATGATGCCTTCTTCAGATAACTGGAAGAAGTCTCGTGTTTGCAGGCTCAGGTCCTCACGTGGGTCTTGAACCACATGACAGCTGGAACGACAACACAGCAGGACGTAAGCAATCCAGGAGTTTTCATACTTAAAACCAAGAAAAGACAGGTTGAGATGTGAAGGTCAGGGTTGCAGTAGCTGTAGTGACCTTGGTCACCTTGGCTGTAGTGACCATGAGGTGGTGGAGCTCAGGATCCTGAGAGGAAGGAATAGGACAATAAACAGCATCTTGAGAAAACAAACTTTGGCGTGTTTAGGATTCTGCTTGGAAGAGGTTGGTAAAAAAGATGTTTATGCTGCCATTCAGAAGAACAGGGAGAGGCTGGAGAAACAGGCAGAGAGGAATCTCATGAAGTTCAGTAAAGAGAAATACACCTGCACCTGGAGAGAAATAACCCAGTTCTCCAGTACAGGTTGGGGGCCAACCATTGGGAAAACACCTTTCCAGTAAAAGGCCATGGGTGACCTGATGGACAATTGACTGTGAGCCAGCAATGCTCCTTCATGACAGAGAGAGCCAACAGTATCTTGGGCTGTGTTACACAAAGGATTGCCAGCAGGTGATCCTTGTCCTCTGGCTAGCTTTGGGGAAACAGACCTGGAGTGCTTTGTCTAGTGCTGAGTATCCCAAAAGAAGAGTCATGGACATACTGGACATGTACTGTAGGGCCACAAAGATTGTTAAGGGCTCGGAGCGTCTCTCAGGAGAGGAGGCTAAAAGAGCCAGAATAGTTCAGCCTTGAGAAGAAAAAGGCACATGGTTGTGTATAAATACATGTCAGTCAGCATGAAATCTTGCTTGGGGTGCCCCGTGACCTTACAAGAGGCAGTGGGCAAAGGCTGAAACACAGGGAATTGTCTGAAATATGAAACTACTTGTTTTACTGTGAGGATGGTCAAACACTGGCATGGGTTGTCCAGAGAGGTTGTGCAATCTCTGTGTATGGAGATGCTGTAAACCTGACTGGACGTGGTCCTGGATGACCTTCTCTAGGTGACCCATGCTTTGAGCATGGGGTGCACTAGGTGATTTCCAGAGCCCCTTCCAACCTCAGCTGTTTTATGATTCTGTAGAGGGCATATAAAAGATTTTGCCTGTCTTTAACTTGGGTGTTTTTAATGATACAAATTTAATTGTCGTGGTTTTCACTGTTTATTCGCCCTCAAATGTTTAATTGTTTTACTTTCTACATTGATAGTGTCACAGTGTTCTTGTTTTCCTTAAAGAAATACCATTGTACGATTTGAACAAGCATGTATTTACAGTTAGTGTCAGAGAGAGAACTGTGCCACTGGGTGAAGCTGAAGCAGGCTGTACACACACAGTAAAAGTAGTTTTATTGCAAGTTTAAGAATTTTTTCGGTATGACAAATGCTACCTAAAATACTTGCTAAGAATACCTGTAACTTTACAACCTCAGTATCTTGGGAATATGTTACCTTTTGTAAAAACCTGTTGTGAGTATAGTCAATTAGTACTAGCATGCAGTATATGCTTGAATTGTTAAAACCCATAATGGTTTGTAGAGAAGCAACATTGGATCCTCGTATTAACGTACCTCTAAGCATAGAGTTCCGTGTCGAAGGCTACAAATAAGTTTTTAACCAGATAAGTTTCTCTAGGTTTTCTCCTCCTAGTTTCCAGATTTTTCTGTTGTATTGCTTTGGACTTGAAGAAATACTTTACTTTACTTTTGACATCAAATACGAAAGACCACAGTCTGATGGGAGTAGAGGAAGAACTTAGTCTGCTGTTTCCTAAACAAAGGAAAGTCATGGTCTTCCCTGCGATTGTTCAGAAGATTTTTGAAGTCTGCTTGGTTTGAAATATTTTCTAATGGCAGTTTTTCTGTAATAATAGCTCAGCTCTACTGATTTTTGACCTGAGTTGAAAGAAAGTAATTAGGTAGTTATGTTTCAATGCCTTTAACTTCTTTTTTTGTAAGGTGTATACTGTTGTAGTAAACCAGTAGCGTTCCCTTCTTTAAGTGATGTACATAGGTGAGACAAGGTTTGTGGGCAGAGATTATACACCTGTACCTCTGAAATAAATTTTATGATTATGCATAGAGTTATTTTTCTGATTATATCAGTTGGTCTAAAAAAAAGACATTACCTCCTGCCAACAGTCTTGTATACTGGAAAAATGCATGCTAGAAATTCATTAGAGAGATTATTGTGGGCTTTGGTAGTTTTTTTTTTTTTTTCCCCAAATGGCAAATGCATTTAACTGCAATGAATCCATATTTCATTGTAGCAGATGTTTTCTGGCCTCTCTTAAAGGCAGAGGTGGGCCGTCTCACCGCTGTGCTCTAACAAACAGCTCTGGCATGGAGTGCTCTTTAACCTTTGTTGTTTCTGCTTAATTGACATAAAAGAGAAAGTAAATCCTTGCCTACCAGGAGCAGTATGAGACAACCTGGTCAATGCATTGCTTGGTAGCGCAGCAGTTTGATTCAGTGCTGCAGTGTATTGGTTTTTGAGATTGGATAATCCCCTATTTGTTTTTCAAAAGGGATATAATAACTGAGACTAGGGCCTGCAATTGGCCCATCCTTGTCAGTGGTTCAGAAAATGGCAGATGCTTTGAAAATAGGGCATCAGAAGTGTAGCAGGCTGATGCTGAATACCAGCCTCAGTGAGGTATTGGTATCATTTTTGCTCTGTCTTCTGTAGGCCTTCCCCCACAGCCCTTCTTGCCTGGCTGATCTTTCTGCTGGGCTTTCATTTCAAGTATCCATTGGAGGGGGAGACAGCAGTTGCAGCATCTGGTTCTGTTTAGGCTATGGGCCCACGAACGGTGACCTTTCATTGATACTTTTCTCTCGTTGTGAAATCCAGTAATTTTATTAATGTTTTGTATGGAGTCCTGCTGGAATGTCTGCCTCCATGATGTCTTTCATTAATGTTCATGATGACAAAGTTGGTAGTAGAATGTTGTGAGACCAAAGTACAGCTTGAATATATTCTGCATACATGGTTAGGTGTGTGAAACAATCTTTCATCATGCCAAATACGCTCGTGGCACATGTGAGGACAGAATTAGAGACCTCAGCTGCTGGAGTAGTTGTCCATTTTCCAGCTTGCCACAGAACAGGCTGGCAGAGGTCTGTGTACTGCTGTCCATCACCAGCTGCTACTGCATCTCCTCGTGGCTCCAGAGGAAATCCATTAGCTGCTTCTTTGATGCAGAGTCATCAGTTGCATGATGACTTTGCTGTGCTGCACTGTGAGTTAGTCCCTGCCCTCAGAAATTGTTTCATTATCTCAGGGAGTATTTTATTTGAAAATTAAAGTGTGCTGTGCCCAAAGGATCACGTGGGATCTGTATTTGTGAAACCCTGTTGCCCTTGCCAGCTGTCTTTGCTCGCAGGTGAAAGCAGGTGGAGTGATTTGAGGGATCCTGATGTTGCTAGCAGGTTTTGTGGGAGATGCCAAGCTGATAATGCCCATGCTAGGCTTTACTGGAGTCTGCTGAGGTCTCTTTTCACACTTCATGAATCCAGAGTAGAATTCAGCTTCCTTCCAGCATTTTATTGTGCAACTAGTTCAGATAATGCTTCTGGGGAAAGGTGTCTGTTTTCTGTGCTCTTGCTGGTTTTCCTCAGCGTTCCCACTCGTGCTACTGGCAGAAGTCTCTGGGTTGGATTTTAAGACAATGATGTACAGGATTGTATCCTAGAAAGAGTTTTTTGCTCACGAGTTAGTTGTGGATTTCGACTGAGGGTGGATGTCTTGAGGCTTGAGTGGCGTGCAGGGTGCATTACAACTTGCTGAGAGCTCCAGACAGGTATGTCTGCCAGCTGACTGGAGTAGAAGTGATGTTTGAAATCCCACCAGTTGGTTACTGTAGGGCATTGAGTGTCCTATCGTCTTGGAATTCTTAGCACTAAGTGACCCCTGTTGATGATCTTTCAAAGGCCATTCTGTCGATGACTTCTACAGAAGTGGGTTGGGGAGGAATGAGGAAAAGCTCACCCTTCCCCCTCTGCCCTTCAGACAGATGGGGAATGTGCATGTACGCTTGTGCCAGAGCCTGGTTGTTAAACCCATCCCAAGGAAAGCAGAGTGCTTGAATTCAGTGGTGCTGCTTCCTTATGGGATTTAATCTTGTTTTCCTCATAATGTCCTGACCACCATGTAGTGTGTTCACCCCTAAAGTGAGTTGGGCTTCCTCTGCTCCCACTGAAGCCATGCAACAATGCAGACAAAGTGATAACTTCTAGGGGACAAAAGCAAGGGGCTGGGGACCTTGTTGGGGAGCAGCTGTGTTGCAAGGTTATTTCATGGATTTGATGCCTTGTCTCTTGTTCACTGCTTTGCTTACCAAGATTACCTCTTCTACTTGTGTTTGCCTGAAGAAAGACCTCAAAAAAGGTCTTTCTGAAGCAGTATAAAACGTGTGGGGAAGGATTGACTGTAATTTCCCTTATCCAATGACCGAAGGAGGACACGTAGCTGGTGATTGGAAGTAAACAAATGAAAGGTGTCCCCACTGATTTTTGTTTACAATGTAGGAGAAGAAAATGGAGCCTGAAGTAAGATTTGAAACAAGAATGCATTTAGGAGTTAAACTGTGTTTAAATTACTATGTGCCACTTCTTAATTCTAAAGCACAGATAGCCTTTAGTTGGTCGTTTGTAAGTTTGGAAAATGGGTGAAATAAATACAGATGGACTTAAGAAACAGAACCTAGTAACATACTCTGTCTTATAGCTTACTTAATAATGTAGTTGCCTGAAGAAGCCTTAAAAGCCGAGGCAGCATCTGTATGTGGAAAATCCATACTGATGTCTAAGGGAAATTTGACATAAGAGCAAATGTTTACAAATTCTTAATCTCGTCAGCAACAGCTCAAGTGCCTGCAAAAAACCCCAAAAACTGAAGCAGAAACCCAACAAACGCTCATCCTATCTGGTGTGTTTGTAACCGTGAAACAAGTTAATTTGCAGTTTTCTTTCTGCTTTACATCTCATTCTAATTTCTACTGCTTATGCTGGCCCATTCTGAGAATTAGGCAGAGGACTCGTAAAGGTTCCGATTTTAATTCTCTCTGCTGCTAGCAGTAGCCTTTTTATGGAAATGTTTTGTTTAACACAGTAAGCATTTAGTTATGCTACCTGTGCCAGATGGGTTTGGAGTGTGCCATGTCTCTAGCACTGCAAAGGCTTTGGCAGCTCAGATGTTGCTGAAGTGTTGCTCCTCCCCTTAAACAGCGTTTGCCGCAAATGCGTCTTTGTTCCCTCCTGTGTGTTTTATTTCAATTGCCTATTGTTTTCATGTATTTCCATTTATGGGTTTTTTTTATTCCCATCAGCTAAGGTGGTGAATTTTCAGGGAAAATTCTCAAGTATGAGTGTTCTTTGTTTCAGGAGTGAGCCCTTGAAAGAAACTCAGAGATAGGTTGTCTTGGCCACTTGCAGAGAAGAAAATATCCTACTAGTTTGGCTTAATTCTCTTGATTTTTTTTTTTCCCTAGAATTGAGTGCCAGTTGTAGTGGTATTATTAAAAAAAAAGGTATAAAAAATGAGGACTGTGGGATCACTCTGTCTGTTTATACTTTTCAGTGAGTCACGCACTTATCTGTTACTTTTTTTTCTTCCGTTGGCTGACATCGACCCAATTTTGTCAGAATGAAGTTTTTTTTAAAATATGTGTCTGGGTGTGAGAGAGACTTGGTTAGTTTTCCGGTGAGAGAAGGGATCTGTTCAAGATGTATGTTCTTAGAAAATCCATATAATAGAAGCCTCTATAAATTCTTTGATAGCAGGAAAAGCTTCAACTGAGGATTGGGAATTGTTACTAAATTGTAGGCAAGTTGTAGGCTACTTCAGTGCTTATGCTCACGGCATTATTTTTCTCATTGAGGCACTATTAATTAGGCTGGCTAAAGTAAGCAGCATTAAAAGTGTTGCCAAGATACTCATAGAGACGTTGGGTCTGCAATCAAAACCCGCTGTTAGAGCCTGCTGGGTGGATATGCTGCTCTGGCCAACAACCCCATTGCACTTTGGATGCTGTTAGAGCTTATCAAATAGAGGCAGAATTGTGTTAGAGACATCAAATTAGGAACGTGTTTCTTGTTGGCATGGATTTAAGAAATCACTGATATTTATACACATACATATATATATATCTGTTCACATTTGTTGAACTCTATTGAGTAAGCTTTTAATTCTCTTTGTTCCCTGTGGCCTTTTTGAAAGGTAAAACATATATGGCCAAAAGGAGCTGCTTGCCTCTCCAGCAGTGCTTCAGAGCACTAATGATGTGCCTTAGATAAAGGAAGAACATTTGCTGAAATGGGAATAGGATGCACTAAACATGCAAGAGTGATTGAGTCCTGTAGTTTAAAGGAAAAAAAACAAACAAGAAGTTCAAAGAAATGCCATTAATGTAACTGCAGTTTGATTTTATCTAGGAAATGGTGTCATTCATTAAAAATTGTTATGCAAATGGAAAATAAAGCTTCCAGTTAATTTGTCTTTTAAGTAGTAATCAGTTAAAGAAAACAGGAATGTCTTTAAATATTGCATAATAGTGCTTGTTGCACACATGCTCTGCACATTTAATAAATATAAACTGCATTGACACCTGGTACTGTGAGGGCCCTCCAACCTTCCTAGGGATATCCAGCTCTTAACAGGCTTTTGATGACTATTCTGTCTTTTAACCATGTTCCTTCTGTCTTTGCTCACTTGCTGCTGAATATCTGTCAGGGACAACTGTTGCTTAGGATAAGATTTGTAGTAGAACATCAATATTTATAACTGTCATATAGTTTAGCAGCTACACACTGCCTTGAGGAACACATTTTGGCAAGTATTTATTTTGGAGTGTTAGGACAGATTGGGATTTCTTCTGTGGAGTGTACTCCTGCTATGTTTTCACAAAAGTGTTTTTAAGTGCTTTTCTAAGCTTCTGATGTATTCCTGGTTTAGTCATATTAATAAATATTTAGAGGAAGGGCTACATTTGTTTTAAGATAAGAATGGTAATGATATGAAAATGCAGTTACGGATCTTTTGAGGACAGTGAAGGATTAAAAAGCATTTGTGGCTATTTTAATTGGAATATATGTTTTTAGGGAGCTAGAAATATGGAATTATAGGGTTTTTTTTACCTTCCTCTTAAAATTTCAACTTTGTTATAAATCACTTTTAATATAGGGGAGGGGGGAGGAGTGCCATTCTGACTCAAAAATGCCTTTGAGATTTCACATTCAGGTCTGGTGCATCTTTTACTGCTAAGTGTTTATAAACTTTTAAAAGCTCTATCCTTTTTATTCCCTAAAAGGAACCCATGTTTTTGAGGGAAAGCACATTAGTTTCAGTTGTGTTTTATTATTTTGTGACACAGTGTATATTGAAAGATTGATGCAGAAGTGCAAAACTGTGCACTTAAAAACCTGATTTATGATCTTGACCACAAGACACTCAAAATAAGATTGAAAACCTGTATTTTAATACAGATTCATGAGACTGCTTTTATCTTGTGTCCTAGTAAGATGCTTACTGCCCCTTTTTGTGTCAGTCTAAGTCATATCTGAGTGACATTTAGAGCACATACCTCCAGCACCTAAATAAAATAAAAACTAAGAAAGAGGTGCTAATTTCCTTGAAGGGATTGCAGGTGGTTAAATGTAAGTGGGTATCCCAAATTTACAAGTATCTTCCGGTTACCCTACAGGGGCAAACCCATGGGGTGCAGGCACGCACACGTGCTGCGAGTGGGTGCGATGCACGCGTTCTGACTGCTGGGTAAAACTCCCCGTGCACTCCGGGGGCACAAAACTCAGAATTTGAGGAGTCCGTTCAGTTTTGATCAAGATGACTTGTAGGTGAAGTCATTTCATTCTGCACAAATGCTCACCCCTTGCAGTCACTCTCCTTGAAAGGCCTGCCTGGAAGAGAGGAAAGTTGCGATAAGAACTCCACGACTTTCTTAGGAATGCCTTCATCTCATTAGGTTTTAAATGATCGTTTTTCTCTTTCAGTCACCAGCTGCTCCCGGTGCCTGGGGTTGACCTGACTTTCAGCTTGGGCTGTTTGATTGTTGTTTTGTCTTGGGTGCTGCCAGAGCCCCATAGCCCATAGCTGGGGGTCAGGGAAAGTTGCCATCCTGTCTGTGTTGTGTGCCTGTGTCCTCACTGTGGACACGGCTGGGCTAGGTTTTTCCTCAGGCAAAGAAGACCTGAAATTGTGTGTATCCTGCCCAACTTTCATTAGTCCTTCTGAAACTGGGCCACAGAGCAGAGGGTGTTAGAGGCTGGAAAGAAAGCCTTCCTGGGGGAGGCTGGTTCCGTAACCTAGTTGGTTTTGGTGCTCACCGGCGAAGAAGACCTTGTCAGCACCTCCTCGTCAGTTTTCTGGATCTGGTCCTTTAGCAGTGTCCCTGTGCATTAACTTCCTAATGAGCCCTGGTGCGTAATTAGGATGCTTTTAATTACTCTGCCTGGTAGCCTCACCCCATTAATGACTTGAAGCTGGCACTCTGGATTTTGCTAGTGTCTATCTGCAATGATCTTTTAACAGCAAGTTTTACGGATTTTTTTTTTTTACGTAAATTTTCATTTTAGGTAGAACACAGTTTGTTGTAATTTTTACATGCAAACAAAATGTTCTGATACAGGTCTGAAAGAGATCTGCAGAACTAATGCCATGCAATAGCTTTAATTAGCTCACATTTTGAAAGTGATTCCAATTATTCCTCATAATTTATCGCGCCTATATGTGAGTTATGTGAATATTTTCTGACATGTAATTTTTTCTTTCTTTCAGCCTTTCTTCCAGCTTGTGAAGTTACGGAAACTTGGACTTAGTGATAATGAAATCCAGCGGCTCCCTCCAGAAATAGCGAATTTCATGCAGCTGGTGGAACTTGATTTGTCTCGAAATGGTAAGCTCCAAAGTTAATTTGTTTGATTCTATACTGTCCCGTGACATGGTCTAGAAAACTGGGTGAGTAGGGTTTTTCTGTCTCAGAAATTGTTATTTTTTTCCTGCAGAACACTTTTTTGTGTAATTCATGGATTTGCCTCTAGTTCTAGGTGGCAAGGGGGGAAAGAGCAGAGCTGGTAGAAATACAGTAATAAAACAATCCTTGACTGTAATTCTTTGTTTCTGAGAGCCTGCTTTATTTTCCAATTTAAAAAAATGCTTTATGTGGTAGTTTTATATGTGTATCTGTCACAATGTTGACTTCTTTTTCCAAGCTCTCTGAAATGCCTGGCATTTAGAGATGGAAAAAAACAGAAAAAGGAAAAAAAAAGAAGTTGAAAAAAATAAAGCTGCTTTCTGTCCTAAAAAAAGGACTGCCTGTGGGTTAGAAGTCCAGTTCATTATCTCTGCTCTGCTCTTTACCTGGGATTAGCAAGAGGCAGAGTGCTGGTATTTCTAGTTGTACTTCTGGAAGAAGAATCAGTCTGTTTGTCATCTGCAGAGATAAATTCAGAAAAGAATGCTGGGAGAAGCTATCTTTTAAGATGTGTTGTTGGAAACAACACGGGTTTATCGTTTGCTTGCAGTGCTTGTTGCATGTATTGTCCTGCATTGTGATGGAGTGAAAACTTTTTTTTTTTTTCCCTGTGGCCTGGTGAACTTACCAGTTCTACAAGAAGTTCAGGGGCTGGTGGGTCACCTTTAAGCAGCCTTATGACCCAGTGATCTAGAAACAGTGAATCTGTGTTACCAAATTAGAGCAACTGTCAGCTATTTTTGCCTCCTTACATGCAGTGGATGTGCACAAAAATGCTCTCTGAGCTGTGATGGAAGGGGTGGGAGCGATCAAGGTTGTGTAACCTTGTAAATAAATCAGGGTTGTAATTGAATATTCAAGAAAATAAATAGTGTAACGGAGAGCCTTTTTTCTTTATGGTTTAACTTCACATTGAGTCTTTGTGACCGAAGAATATTCTGTTGCTACTTCACCTTTCTGTAGCATATTTCCTTTATTTGTTTGGTGCTTTAAATTCTATCTTTATCTGATAATATAATTGATGAAGCGTAATGAGTCTCCAGGCAATTGCTGAAAAATTTCTGTGAACCATATAATTTAATGCACATTTGGAAGACCTTTTAAGAGGAAAAAAACTGGAAAAAAACCAGACAGAAGAGACAGATTAGTTAAAACATTCTAGAAATACATGAACATTAGTTGATGTGGTGTTTGGCTGAGTTGGGTGCTGTCAGTGACAGAGCTTATACAAAAAGAAACTCTCTGTTGGCTTAGTAATTCTCTTTGCAAATGAATAACTAGTTGGAAAAGAGCTGGTGGATCAGAGCCATGTGAACTCTTGTCAGCCTGACTTGGAAGTTGGCTTGAGAACTCAACTGTAACAAGAGCAGATGCTGTGAATGTTTATGGCTGGGTAGATGCGTGTGCCATTAGAAGTTACTGCACAGGGAAGTATTTTCCCCAGTGATGGGTTGAACTAATGCAGGTGGCAGGGAGCAGTTGCTTTCCTATATCCAAGGTTCAGTGTTAATTACCCATTTTATTGCATTGCTTTCTTTTCTCTGTAGTTCATTGCAGAAGGTGACTGATACGGTTTCGCTCTGTTTAATTATGTCACAGTTACTGCATGACTTGACTCTTCAAATGAAAAATGCGCCGTGCAGTGTGGTGCAGGGGGGCTGTGGCAGAAGATAACCAGTATTACTTTCCGCTGTTTGGTTGTTTCGTGGTTGTCTCGTGGTTCTCCAAGTCAAAAGGCAAAACACACACCATCTGGGATGCTGCAGGGGGAATTCTCGCAAAAGGTTTTTGAGATTTACAGTATTTTAATTTATTAGCCTTGTATTTTGAACCCACCTTCCAGTATGTCTTGTTCTAAACCTGCCACAGGTTTGTTCTGTTCAGTGGTTTGCACTCCAAAAGGTTTTGTTTTTCTAACTGCCCAAAACTACTTAGGAAAAAAAAATAGGAACTCCTCGTATTCCTTTCAGGCAGAGAAAAACAGCCCTGCTTTTCAAAATGCAGTATGCTGCATGAATTGGAAAGTGTGATGGTGACATCTGAGCTTGGGAAATAAGAGATCATTGTTCTGTGTTTTTTGTTGTTCTAGTTGTCTGGTTTGGTGCACTAATTGCCTTCAGTTCTGGCCCTTCTGTTTCCTCAAGAGCTTAAAAATGCAGATTTAAATTCATTTCATGTTCTGTGCACAGGAATAGCTTTTCCTATTTTAACCTCTCATCACAGAAGGAGGAAAGGGTTTTGAGTAAACAGAGTACTTCCATTTCTCTCCGTAATAAAATGGTAACATATCTTCCTTTCTCCTACTTTATAACCCTTTGGTCAGCATATGGTCTTTGAAGCCTGTGAGATGGTGGGTATATCATACGGGTGGACTTCCAGGCTGCAGTGGCCAGCTGTGCTTGGAGCAGCAGATCCCTCTTGAATCTAGAGGAGGGATCAGTCCCTCCTGATCTTTGGAGGTAGCTCTGGATACCTGTGCCATGCAGTGTTACGTGCTGTGCAATAGGCCTGCTTTGTAGGCACTTGGGAAAGGTCCATAGGGAAAGTCTTAAATGTCTCTCTTTCTCGGGTGTTTTAAAATGCCCAAGACATGCTAGTATATGTTAAAAAATGTGCTACAGTGGTTAATTCTTCAAGCAATTTCTTGGTTAATGGGTGAATCTAGAACTACAAAAATCTTCTTAAGAAATAAAACTAAAAAATCTTCAGCAGATGTAAATTTGATGCCCCCTGTGTATGTGAGAGAAGCGTGGGGAGGGTAAGGATAGCCTCGGTGGTGTAGAAGGAAAAGGGTTTGGGAAGGCAAGCAGCCATATATTCTTAAACTTTTCCTGGATTATTTGCATGTCGATGCTCTTTTTTATTCCCTGCAAGGCCACGTGTTCATGCAGATTTTCCTAGGAAGCATCCCCACTGTGCTTTTCTAGTCTGGCTGAGGCTGTTATTTGCGCAAAGGTTGAATGGATGAATCAAGGACTGGAATGTAAGAGGGCAGAGAAGCTGTGCTGAGAAAACAGCATAGTGATGGTGAGCACTTTGAAGGTTATTTGGCAATCCAGTTTATCTCTGCCTCTTGGTATCAAGTTGTTTCAAAAAGCTGATGTGCTCGTTCCAAGGCTAAAGAAAACAGACTTGTAGGATTTCAACAGTGGATGCCTGAGCTTTTGACTTGCTGGCAAAGCATGCCTGAAACTCAGAGTATTCCCTGAGACAGATACTCACCTGCTCTGCGTCTGAAACTACTTCTGGTTTCCTCAGACTCCTCAGGCTTGGTTAAATCTTTTCCTGGATTCTCATATCATGGGTGAATTCTGTGGAGACGCTGGGTCACTGAAGCATTCTTGCTTGATGACCCTAAAGTTTGGGTAGGGCTCCAGTGCTTTGCATTGAGCTCCAGTGCAAGTTTTTGCACTGCATGACAGAGGGAGAGCTTCTGCTCTGAGCGCAGTCAGAAGTGCCAGTGTGCTGGTTTTTTTCCCCACAGCACCTGGACATTCCCTCAGGCAATTCCTGAAAGACCCTGTGATTCATCAAGTGCAATCTCCCAAGGTAGAAAGATGTGCTTGAATTTCTGCAATTCTTTCCTGGTGCCTGGACTGGCACTTCATTAAGCTTCCCTTTCTTCCAAAGGCATGCGGTGTGTTTCAGATCCCTGTGAGTTGTAGCAGGTTGCTACCCATGCTCCTCATCCCCCAGAGATTTCCTTCAGCGGCTCCATCTCCTCTTTTCTTCTTGCACAACTCCTGGAGGCCAAATTCTTGAAGCTTAGGGCCCTGCCATCCCAGGTTCATTAAAATGTTAATGGCTTTTCTTGTTCTGTAGCTTCTACTAGACAGGAAGGGCAATGCATAAAGTTTCTGTAGTTAATTTAATGCCTGCTGATATTCGGGATTATGTATACTATGTATGTATGCTCTGTTCTTGCAGAGGTGGTGCAATCCTTTTTAGTATCTCTTTTCTCCAAGAAGAGGGGTTTTGTTTGGTTTTGACAAATATTCAGTCCTCCAAACTCCACTGATGTGTTTTTGTCATGATATTGCATGTTCCTTAAAATGCCCTGAAGGTGTTAATTTAACGGCTGTATTCTTATTTGAAAGAAATTTCTGTCCTGCACATACTTTCTATTAACAGGTGTGCTGTGGAAGCCAGGTTTTTTGTTCCTAATGTCATGCACCTTTCACAGCCTTTGACAGATTGTCAGCAGCTTGTTTCATTCAGCTCCTTTAGCATGAAAAGAAAATCACTGTGAGCTGGGATGCTGGACATTAGGCACCGGAGTGGCTTTCCTACCCTGCTTAGCTTCAGGAGTGCCGTTTGAGCCGTCCCACTGTCCACCCCTTTCTCTGATGCAGGCTGACCCCATTGCTTTTGTAGGAGAGGAGCTTCTTGCGCTACTGTGTGTACCTGTGAGATGCTGTCTCCTTGTGATCAAAGCCTGGCAGGCTTTTCTGCTGCTCCTCTTGCTTCCATTGAATGTGTGTACCGAGGGCTTGGTCATGCAGGCCCATAGCAGTGGTAGTGCTCTGTGCTGGCAGTTTTGCACTGACTGTGGTGGCTTTCCAGCTGGCAGCAGGTAAGGGGACTCAAATGGTGTTCTGTGGAAGTGGTCTGTGACCTTGCAGTTTGGTGTTGTGTCCAAGCCCCGAGTCTCAAAACTGTTGAAAAGATGCAAGTGTGAGTGCAATGGGAGAATTAAATGGATTTTTATATTATTAGTAGATAGATTATTCTGGTTCTGTTTGCTGACTGAGCTCTCAGTGGAGCTGAGATCCATTACTTTGTGAGCTGAGGAGTGGTGGGTTTGGCTGTGGCATCTATTGAGGAAATCTGTGTGTGGGCACATCTTGTTGAGCTGTATTTAGCTCTGCATGATGCTTGACACCAAGATCTCAACAGGGCTCTTTACTATCATATCCAATAAGAATAATACTGTTTGTTTAATGTGTACAGTTCATATTTCATACCCACCTTAGAGAAGAATTCTGGCTACATGATATATTAGTTGCTACCCATTTTTGTAGTTTCTGGCTAAACTGATCTTATGACTGTATTGATAGTGTGGTTGTTCTGGACACGAGTCTTGTGACATCAGGATGTTCTCATTCCAGAATCCTCTCTCCACACAGTTGCCATATGCTGTCATTTATATGAAAATAATTACAGATGTGACCAAAGATAAATATGCTACTTTAGGATTGCCGTAACAGTAGAGATGGCTCCTCACAAGCATCTCAATAGCCACTACACTGTGTAAGGAGAGACTACACTGCTGTTGTGCAAGGTCTAGGCAGGGTCCAAGACTTTGGAAGTCATTATCTAGAAGATTGGTGTCCCAAGTGCTCCATGAGCCTTATTCCATTCCAAAATGGATCACAGTTGCAAATTTAGAAACTTGTATTTTGTTCTGTCTTCAGCTCTCAGGGTGCTTGGAGAACTCTACAACAATGGTATTTTTCTGTTCCCCTTTCAGCTGCAGGTGATTTGATATTTCTGCTTTTTATTTGAAGTGTTTGTTCTTTTTAGCTGCTTTGCAACCTAATTGAAAGTCTCTTTAGAGATCTTGGTCATCCTCAGGACAGCACATGCATTGTGTGATAGGTAAATTTTATTCAACAAGTCATTAGAGGGCCAGGCGAGCAGGCAGCGTCTTTCCTGCAGAGCATCCATCAGTCCATCCTGCTGAAGAGCGGTGTAGAATCTTTGCTTTGCTCTCTGAGACTCAGCTCACCTGTTTGTATCCGTGCCTGCACATGAGTGCTTTCCCTTTTTAACTCAGCCATCTGCTCTCAAAGGTATACCTGTCATCTGTACTGTAGGATTACTTCCCTTATGCTCACAAAGTGAGTGTTCCCCTTTTCCTCTCCCTCACTGAAAGGAGGATAACCAGCATTTTTTCAAACTAGAAATGCTGTCGGAGGAAAGGCTTGAACACTTGTTTCAGTTCAGCCTGGCCTGCAGATCCAGCTATTTTACAGTGAAGAGATAAGCTAAGTAGGGAGAAGCACTTTTGAATCTTCTGATCCTGTCCCGCAGCCTCACATGGACTCTGCTCCCTTGTCTGGCAGCTGCTCCTGTTGCTTCGTGCTTTTGCCTGGAGTCTGGCTGTCCACCTCTGCTGCACTTCCACAGCATCTGAGTGGAGACTTCCTCCATGAAATCCTCTTCTCCTCTGCCCGCCACCAACGGCCTTGACATGAATGTGCTGATACAGGTGTGGTGGCAAATAGCAAAGCCTGGAATGCTGAGAAATAAATGGGGATTGATGCTTGCTTGCTCAGTGGACAAAGAAAAACCTCAAGACAGCAACCTGTTCTGGAAGGCAGTATAGTTGACAAACGCATCTATTTAGTTAACATATACAACTGCTGGATGTTGCTTGTTTGTCTTTTGAACTGATTTATGTCCAGGTGAGTGCTTGTGGACAAACAAGAATTGCTCTCCTGCTCCTGCATGGACATGTCTTATCTGATACAAGAAAGGATCCTGTGAATGCAGTCGCTGCAACCCTGGGATGGAACATCCCACCAGAGACTACTGTGTTTTGTATGGTGGTCGAGTATCTTGAGCTTCGGTCTGAGTCTGAACAGTGACTGCTTTTTGGTTTTGTGGGGATTTTGGGGATTTTTTTGGTGCTAATGAAAGTGAAGCAGACTTGGAGATCAGAGAATTTTTTTCTCTTTTAGATGGTTGCTTGCTAACAGTTGTGTTGCATGTTTGGGTTTTTATGTTTGGGTTGCCTTTTTTTTTTTTTTACACATCTAATTCCTTGTGACATACCTTTCTTTGTATTATCTCCCATCTCTCCCTTGAGGTTAGTTTAAAATTTGTACTTAAAAACATCATCAGTTTAATGTCTTACACGTGAAGTTTAGGGATCGATGTACAAAGGAGCATATTAGGGAAGAAAGAAACACCTACTGCAAATTACTTTTGGACTCTGGAGCTCTGCAGAGTCCCTCAGATGTGTAGAAATTCTTGCTTGCTTTGAAGAAGTGATGTAAAAGTGAATCTGATTTGTGAATCTGTGTCAGTAAAGTTAATTTGATGTCAGTAGGTTGGAGGAAGAGGAGAGCTCATATGCAGCAGGAGAAGTAAACTAGAGAGAAATTACTGGACCTTGTCCTTGAGCAAGGCTTCTCATGAAGGAGAAGAAAGAAGCAGCAAGTGCTGATTGTGATTGAGAAAGAGAAGATAAATGAAATCTCACGATAAAATAATTTAATTAGAGAAGTCTAGAAGATGTTATTTTAAAATTGATTACGGAAAAGTGGATTTTTCCATCATGGTATATTCTGCCAGATTTAACTGTTCTTTGTGATGAGACTTTGCTAATGTACTTGTGTGTGCATCTAGCAACAGTGCCTTCATGCAAATTCAAGGGAAGGCTATGGAAAGGAGCAGGCCAAGTTGGACACACAAACCTGAGGCCTGCCTGAAGTATCAGCTAGAGCGTTAAACATCAGGCAGTACATGTCGGAGTGACATAAAATAAAGACTTAATTTTCTGGATAATCTAGATTAGAGATCATAAAATGGTTATCTGCAGACAGGCGGTCTTAGTTCTTGTATTCCCAGATTTGCGTGGGTTTCGGTTTCTATTTTATTGAGAAGGTAAGATGACATGACAATGAAGTTACTGAAGAATGAATCCAATAAATCTGGAACTTTGCTGTTAAAACACTTCAAACACTTTCTGTCATCCACAGCTTCGTAGGTAGAATACTAGTTTTCACATTTTTCCCCCTCTTACTTCTCAGACTAAAAGTATTTAATTCCTGTTATCCTTGAGGTCCAAGGTGGAAATTCTTATAAAAACATCTCCATTAACTCTTCTGTTATACTCTTGACGGGCATGTATACGTGAAAAGGCAGAAGACATAAATTTGTTGTCAAACTTGGGCTCTTCCACTTAATTCACCTGAAACTATTGTTTCCTTGCAATCTGGTCTTCAAACTCTCCCCTCTCTCCCCTCCCCGTTCTTTTTTCCTCCTGTTTTGAATTTACAGCTCTTGATCTGTCTTACTGCTGCTTGCTGCAGCTGAGAAGGATAGTCTGTTGAATCACCACAGGCTATCTGTTCAAAAACCCAGCTTGTTCTTATGTCCCTGCACAGTTTTCTTTCAAGTAACATGTCTAATATATATGTATGCATGAAATGCTGTTTTGTGAGGACTTTTTTCCCCAGTGCTCTTGTCATTTGGAAAAGGGATGTATTCAGAAGCAGGAGAAATGAGACATGTCTCTTCAGTTTCTTGTTAATTATTCAGTAAGGGATTTACTTGAGAAAGTGCAACCTGAACCTGTGGGTGAATTTTCCTTAAAGCTTTAAAGACAGGTCTTAAAAGAGCTTTATTTCTTGTATGTTGTATATCCTCAGCCTCAGAGCCTGAAGAGGAAAATGTTACAAAGAACCATGTAATCTCAATAGATTTTGCAAGAACCACATGACTCCTGTCACATTATGCCCCCAAAATTGTAGCACTTTATCTGAAGAGGTAGATTACTTCTGTCTTCAGGGCTAGTAGCAAAGCCTCCTGGTTTTAAAAAAAGGGAAACCTGTCTGATCATTGTGTATGTCATGATCTCAGTGTAGAAGTGGAGGGAGAGGATGAGTATCCTTCCTCCATCCCTTCCCCTTGCAGGATCAGACCCTTTGGGAGCTGCATTTGACTGCTTTTGGGGAGGGTGGAGAGATGTGGTGGGGACATCTGTGACACGGCAGCCTGCTCAGCTGGGCTTTCCAGCTGGAGAGCCCTTCAAAAAGACAAACAAACGCTTGCAGCGCAAATTGCCACTTGAAAGGTATTTGACAAAATGGTCAGTTTCCTTCCATGTTTAGTAGGGGGAGGAGGTGGAGAGCAGGGCTGGAAAACAGCTTTTCCAAGGGCAGGCTCCTCAGAGATCCATCTGAGAAGGTGGGTGGCACAGAGAAACCTTCCTGGAAGTGATAAGAGAACCTTTAGGTTCCTAAATCACTTGAGTATTCCAGTGCTTAATGCTTCAGTGGACCTTGTGTATGTGTTTGTGTAAATACTGTAGTTGATAATGTGTATTATATATATGAAAAGAGGAGGGTGAAAAACAATCTGTATTGAATTGGATGGATGAGATCTGGTTTGCTGCTGGTTATCTCTCCCGAGGGATAATGCTGCATGGATTCACAGTCTTTGAGTCTAGAATGGGCTTCCCTGGGTATAAATTTGGTGTAAACTAATCAACTGCTTAATTACAGTTATGAATTACTGCTAGTCACTAAGCAGTTAAAGGTGTTTTGCCTTACGGAAAAGTACTGTATACACATCTTGGTGGACTTTCCACTATGACCAGGTAAATCAGGTGACTTTTGCTGGGGTGTGTGCAGTGCGCCAGCTCCAGTGCTCCCAACGCACGGTGCTCTGCGTTGCCTTCATGGCTGGAAAATATGACTGCATCCAGAAGTTGCTCCCTGAAAGACTCTTGAGCGTGGTAAACTCTGCCTCAGGAATGTGGCACGTCTCTCATGTCTGAGACTTCAGCAAAATTCTTGCAAAAGAACTTTTTACTTTGATCAGATCAAGAGTCACTGTTTGAGTAGCTCTGGTGGGGCAGCCCTGTCACAGCCTAGGACTTTCCTGGCCATTGCTGTTGTGATATTGATTAGGTATTGGAAATGATGTTCCGTATTGCAGGATGTATAAAGGATGCTGGCTGTACTGTAGCCTTTAGGTAGATGAAATATTATCAGTTCTTGAAATTTAATATAAATTGCTGGAAAAATGTGCCATACAAAAATTTTATCAGTTTAAAAATTACCCTCCCAACCATTAGAGGAAAAAAAGAGGAGGCGTGTGGATTGGGTGATGTAACTGTTGTAAAAATCTTTAAAAAAAAAAAAAAAAAAGAAAAAAGGGAAGAAAGGATTATTATCAAAGAGAAGGATTTTCCAAGTAATTTCCTCATCCAGAAAGTACAGAATTCCCTAGTGGCAGACTTACTTCTAAAGTTACTTGTACAGAGCTTGCTAAATTGTTAGCAAATTCTTGTGCGGACTATAACAATAAACATCTGAAGAGGTGTTTTGAATGGAGAAGGGGACACGTGCCCTCTTGTATACATGACTGCTGAGCTTGATTTTGATCCTCTTCTGCAGCCACAACTTCTTTTCTGCTGTCACTGTATTTGTACTGTCACACGTCACAGGGCTTATGTTTGGTTTATGGCTTTATTATTAGCAGTGCTGCACAATCTGTATGCCAGAACATCTGGGGCATCGTGTAAATGCAGAGCATTCGTTGGAGTGCAGCATTAGAAGAATCCTAGATATTTAAGTAGGATTTGAGCTGGTTATCCAGCAGTGGCAAGAAAAGTATTCAGCCTTACTGTTGCTGATATTGGCAGGTACAAACATGTTAATGTCTGTAAAAAAATAGAGTAGCCCAGCACTAGTGGTGAAAGGTTCTTAATACATCAAGAGACACAAGGACTTCTTTATATATTTTAATATCCTCTGCTGCATTCCAGTTGGTCATGTCAATGCTTTTATTATGTACCATTATCTTCTCTGCTATAATTATCACTCCATTTTTTTGTCATATATTAACGTGCTCCTCTCCTTTTCTCTTCTGAAATAATTTATTCAATGCAATGTTACACCAGTCTTCATGTGTCGTGATAAAGTATCTTCTCATAACTTGTGTTTTGCGTGAGCAATCTTTAAGATGCCTGGCAATGAAAATGAGTTACATTTCAACCTTTTTGAATTCAGTTAATATATAATAATCTTCGCTTTAGAGAGCTGCACTCAATTTTTGTCCATCCTCTGTCCAGATAGGCAGAGGAGGAAAATGAATAGTGAAAACATCAAGGGAGGGAGAGGAAAATGCACTTTATAGAATCAGAGAATGGGTAATATTGGAAGGCATCACAGTGGATCATTGATCCACCCTCCTTGCTCAAGCAGGATTGTCCTAGACCACATTGCACAGGATTGTGTCCAGCTGGTTCTTGAATATTTCTAGTGAGAAGACTCCACAACCTCTGTGGGCAATCTCTTTCAGTGCTTGATCACCTGTGGAGTAAAGACATTTTTCCTGATGGTCAGGTGGAACTTCCTGTGCATCTGTTTCTGCATGTTGCCTTTTGTCCTACTGCTTGGCAGCACCAAGAAGAGCCTGGAAACATCCTCTGACCCCCTCTCTTCAAATACTGATAGACATTGATGAGTTCCCCTCTCAGTTGTTTCTTCTTGAGGTGAACAGGCCCAGCTCCCTCAGCCTTTCCTTGTAGGAGAGGTGCTCCAGTCCCTAAATCATCTTTGTTGCACTCCATAGGACCTGTTTCAGGAGCTCCCTGTCTCTCTTGTGCTGGGGAGCCCAGAATGGGACACAGCGCTCCAGGTGTGGACTCACAGCTCAGCGNCCCCTTCCCAGCTCACCGCAACAACTGTCCATTCATTCAGTCCTCACTTCCTGAGTTTGTCTACAAGATTATTGTGAGAGACAGTGTCAAAAGCCTTGCTAAAGTCCAAAGAGACAATATCCATTGCTCTTCCCTCATCCATCCAGATAGTTGTTTCATCGTAGAAGGCAGTCAATTTGGTCAAGTGTGAATCCCTGCTGACTACCCCTGATCACCTTCTTGTCATCCATTTGGAGGGACTGAGGTGAAGCTGGCAGGCCAGCAGTTCTTTGGGTCCTCCTTCTTGCCTTTTTTGTAGACAGGGGTGACATTTGCTTTTGTCCAGTCCTCAGACACTTCTCTTGATCCCCATGACCTTTCAGAGATCATGGTGAGTGGCCTGGCTATGGTGTCCACCAGCTCCCTCAGCACTCGTGAGTGTGTACTAACAGGGCCCATCAACTTGTGGAAGTCAATCTGCCTAGGTGTTCTCTAACCCAATCCCTCTTGACCCTGGAAAAGTCTTCCTTCCAACATCCCTTTACCCTGGTCTCCTGGGTCAGAGATTATGTGCAAAAAAAACCCACAAAAATGAAATTTCCCTTGTTTTCCCTATGTCTTATTGAAGAAATGTAATTGCTCATGTAGTGTCTTCATACTCTGGGAGAGCACATTTTATTTCTAAAACAGATTTAGTAATTTGCAAATGCATCCAAACTATAAGCAGTGCCTATACTGTCTTACTGCAAATAGTACCTTATATTGGAGTAATTTTTTCTTCGCTCGGATCCTTTTTGGCTTTTACAGATATTATCCAAGACTTTTATAATAGAAAAAGCTTATCAAAATAGTTTGAATGAGAAGGCATATTTTCTGGGTTTTGTAGTACATCATACAGAAGTAGAAGAGAAACTATTTGCAGTATGGCAGTGAAACTATACTTTGGTGGAGGAAATCAGTAGCATGATTAGTTTTAGAAACTTTTGCATTGAGGATTTCTCTTCCGCTTTATATGTTGCGTTTTTATGTATAAATATTTTTTCCCCCAAACAAATTAGGATACTTATTTTTACTTCAGCTTTATTTTTTGTGGTTGGTTTGTTGTTTTGTTTTTAATCTGTGAGAATGATTGTCATGCAAAAGTGTGTATCTCTATGTGAAAGAGTTTTGTCTGTACATAAATGCATTTTAAAATGCGTGGACACTGGCTTGGTTGCAAAGAAATAAGTAATTTTGAGTCCTCAGAAGCTTTGAAATAGAGATGTCCCTTTCAGAATGTTTCCAGCTAGTTTCCAGGGAAGAACAGCATGAAGACTAGATAGTGAATGACATGTTTTTTACTTGCTATTGGTTAGCCAAGCTCAGTGCCAGTATTTGTTGTTGCCGTAATGCAAGATAAAAGTCACAGTGTGTATTTGACTAGACTTAGATGAGATTTTAGGAAGAAATTAATCACTGTGAGGGTGGTGAAGCACTGGAACAGGTTGCTCGGAGAAGCTGTGGATGCCCCATTCCTGGAAGTGTTCGAGGCCACACTGGATGGGGTTTTGAGCATCCTGGTCTGGTAGAAGGTGTCCCTGCCCATGACATGGGGGTGGGACTAGATGATCCCTTCCAACTCAAACCATTCTGTGATTTTGTTCTGAGCAAAACAGATGCTTTTGCTGAGATTACCTGGCAAGGGATGAACGTAGTGAGCAGGTACTTTCCTCCTTTCTACCCTTCTTTCTCCATCACACCTCTTTTGGGGAGAAAATCTGAACAAAATACATAGGCAGTCAATTCTGAGTTACTCAGCTAGGTAGAAAAAGAACTAATTTCCACATTTTTTTTCAGTGTATTTAGATCATACATGGCTGCTGAGGTCAGTGGAAATAGCAGTGAACTTTGAAACAGAAGTCTGACTTTTACTTTAAAATTTGCCTTTTTTAAAAAAAAAAAACTTTTAAAATCAATCATAAAGATACATTTTGAGATTCAAGGAAACCAAAAGTATTTGTTTCATTTTTGCTGGATCTCAGTGACAGTAAACAAGTACTTAACCAGAAGACTCACAGCCTATTTGTGGAGATTCAGTGTGCTGTAAGAGGGCCAGAAGGCAGTTTTATTTCTAAGATGTACCTGACTTGAGAAGATAAATGTGCTGTATTTAAGTTCCTTGAAAAAAACCCACCTGTTTTCTGTACAAATACCTCTGTTTACTTCCTGTCCATCTGAAATAGTGTAGTAGCACTTATTTGCGACCTGTCAGTTTGAATAATATTTTCAAATTACTTGGCTATGCTGTAAGGGAGGATGTTTCTGCTCCATGAGTGTATGTTGCAGGTGGAGAGACTTGCATATTCTCTTCTTCCTTCCATTGTTTTCCTTTCCCATGTACTTTCTTCCACTGCAGAATGTGGGCCTGTGTTGATCAAATCACAAGAGTTGTTTAGATTATAATTGGCTCTTTAGGACAGCCCTAGCACATTGGTTGTCTGATTCTTTTGATGGGCAGAGTCTGATAAAGATCAGTCCAAGGACAGGTGAGTAGTAGGAAGATGAATGTGGAGCAGGAGGGGGAAATGGGATGTGAAAAACCACGAAATGGCTCTGCTTCTATATTTCTGTACTTACTTGGACAGGGAGCAGTCTTGCATGTTGAAATGTCTTGAAAGATACCAAGATAACTCCTTGCCGTAGCAAGCTACTTACTGTCATTAAGCAATAATTTCAGTGCAGATGCAGTACAGTTGCTGACCATTTTTTCCTTTTTTTTTTTCTTCTGCAGATATTCCTGAAATACCAGAAAGCATCTCATTCTGCAGAGCACTACAGGTAGCAGATTTCAGTGGCAATCCACTGACTAGGTAACTTCACCTTCTTCTTAGTACATGACACACCACAATTGCAATCTTGCTGTAACAATTACAATTTTAAATAAGCTCTTAAAAATGGTGACCTAGGCTCTCTGTGTAATATTGCCAACAGTGTTTGTCTCTGGCAGGGTCTGCAGCAAAAGTTCAGATTTAAAAAGTGATGTGCATCTTTCCTTGGGAGGGGATGAAATTTGTTAGCCAACCAGAAAAATCTGATTTGGTAAATTTGATTGTCTATAAAATGATTTTCATTCCTTTTCTTAAATGCATGGGAAAACCATGTTCATACTTGGGAAAGATAAAGCAATAGTTAGAACAAATGCATTGGCACAAACCCAGGTGCCTGATGATTTGGAATAGACTTTAGATCAGCCGCCGCAGATAATGGCTTTTACTAATGATTAAAGCTTGGACTAGCATTTCATCACCCTCCCATCAATTGGGACACAGTGACATGCAGTAACATGAGGCAGAAATGCACTGTGTATGTCAGTGGCTGCTGTGTCTGCTGCCAGCCTGCGTTCTCATGAGCTGAGGTTTGGAGGTTATGCACACTTTTAGTATGGAAGGGGAGTTTTGTTTACGTTTCTCTGTTCCATTTGCTGAAGAACTTGGAATTGATCTAGTAAAGTGAGGGCGGAGATGGCAAGGAAGAGGTGATCTGCTAGTTAAAGCCTTTGAATACTATTTGGAGAGCTATTTCTTGAACCGGCCGTTGCCACAGAGCTCCTTTGTGATGCTGAGCAAGTCACATAAGCCAGAGTGTTCACAGTGGGTGCTCGCTGACCTGCTTTGCTTTGTACCGAGGTGGCCAGATACTTGCAGGGTTAGCCGGCTGGCTGGGCTGCTGCAGTGCTAACAAACAGGAGTCTGTAATAGCTTAAGCCGCTCCAGTGGTTTTGCAAGGCTGCTTCTCCCACAAGTGCAGCTCAGATTCTTCAGAAGTGTGCTTTGAATATTGCCCATAGTGCCTCCTAAGTTCTCTGAAAGTCACATCGCTGAGCATTAAAGGGACACTTGTGATCTTAATCCCTGTGGCTCTGTAGCCTATTTATATAGTGAGGATAATAATACCGCAAAAATCCGGCAAAGCAAACTGAGGCTGAACTGATGTTTAGATACACAAGTGGTGAGGGTCACTGAGCAGCTTTTTTCCAGGCATCAGTTGCAGTGTATAAAGCTCAGAGCTGCGTCTCGTGGTATTGAAATCAAAATTGTCAGTAGTAGTGTTCTAGTTATCCTTCTTCATTCTGTGTGCTCAATAAGGCCTGAGGCCTGACTAATGTGTTTCCTTAAACAATACTCGTAATGCACAGCTACAGCTTCGTGGAATTCACAAAAGAGTTTTTCAGTGGTGTTGAAATAGATCTCATAACTCTTTGTTGACAATTTAAGGGAATTCTAAAACTTCTTGATAAAGTGGCTCCAAAGCCGTATGCATGTCCTGGAAAACATCACTCCGAGCAGTTTAGTAAGTTAGAAAGCACAGATTCCAGAAAGTGTTTACATATAGTTGCCAGGTATTTCTGTGATGAGATCCAGAATTTCAGTTTTACCTATATAGTAGCATGTAAGTTTTGGCCCTGATTTGCCCAGGCAAAAAAAAAAGTGGGAAAGTCAAATAGTTATTTTTGTGTAATATTCTGGAACTTTATTTTAGCCATTGGTTCTTGTCCTTATTTCCTCTAAGCTTAAAAGCCAGTTGGAGATCTTTGCAATGTCCTACCACTAATACAGTATTGTCAAACTGAAATCACTGATGAAACTGGAGCATTGAAGGTGGCCGGCAGAACATTTTTCCAGTTGTTTTCAGATTATTTCAGGTTTATTTATTATTTATATCAGTAAAAAGCAAATGCATTTATTTATATATATGTATACATATATATATATTTATTATAGATAGGGAAGTCCAGTGCCTGCTAGAGATAAAATAATTCTATTTGGAAGGGACCTGCAATAATCATTGAGTCCATCTACCTGTTAACATCAGGGCTGAGCAAAAGACAATCAAACCATTTAACTCGACTCCTAAACCTGTTAGAGTCTAAATGGTAACGAATGGTTCCAGTGGAGCTCACATTTTGAAGATACTGAGCATCTTCTGTTAATAAGGTCCAGAATATGAAGCAGTGCAGTACGGAATTGATCACATGAAAATTCCCTCCTGCCCCCCACCGTAATTTGCCTTTTTCCTTCTCCCCATCCCCACTGTTGTATGCAGAGTTGTATTTGCCTGTAGGTGTGTTTCCATTTGGCAAGTTGCCTGCAGGTCACACCACGTGCCTTGAGCTGGGTGATGGGGAGAGCAGGAACCAAACCAAATGCTACAGCTTGATCTTAGGCTATATGCTCTGGGGGTCTAGCAGAAGCTGAGTGGCTGGGCCAGGGGCTTCTGCTCCTTTACCTAGTTGGCCCCTTTACCTCGTCCTCTCTCTTGTGCAACTGCAAACTGAGCTTCTTGGTAGAGCCAGTGAGCAGCAAGTGGCACAGGAACCCCTCAGTGTGAGGGAACAGGGAGCCACGCTTTGCAGAAGACCAACTGGGTGATGGACCTAAAGGCTTTGGGAACTTTGGAAGTGTTTTGCATATGACTGCGTTTTATAGTGTACGAAGGGGGGATTAACATGCTGTTGTGTTGTGAACCAGTAAATGTGAAATGCTGTAACAGCAGAACATTGTCTTCATAGTGAACAGAATGTTTCTTAAAAAAAAGCAGCAACTGAAGAGCAGCCTAGCAGCTAATACAAAATGGCCATGCTATAAGCATGTATGTAACTGGAGCCTGAATAAAAAGAAAAATTAGTCATTTTACCATTTGATTATACAGGAAAATAATAGTAAAAAAATTTGGTTGCTTTTTTTTTTAATGTGTTTGATTTTGTTTTTCAGTGTTGTGAAAATGCTTAAAATGTTCTCAAGCCCTATAGCTTTTTGAAGTTGCAGATTGGGTGCAGGGAAGAGGGTGGTATATCACCTGTTCTTTGACACAGAATAAATTTTATCATCTCTAAATCATGGGGGTTTTTTTATGATCCTTAGAGTTTTCTGAGACTCATGCTGGAATCTGGGTATTCCTCCCTCTGTGTATATTTGCTAAATAAAGTTTTATTGACATGAATGAGAATATTTCTGGAAGTCCTTGATTTGAATTAATATCTCCATAGGTTGCCCGAAAGCTTTCCTGAATTGCAGAATCTAACGTGTCTTTCAGTAAATGACATTTCTCTGCAAGCACTACCTGAAAACATTGGGAAGTAAGTTCTTTACACTTTATTACTTTTTAAATTTATTTTTTCTTTATTGTTGCATTTATTGTATAACAGACTCGCATAATTGTGTTTAATGCACCTCTAAAATTATTTACAGGTCTGTCTTTATTTTTTCTATTCTTTCAAGTTGGAGGAATCTGTTTAAAAAAAACCCTAAAACGTGGCATTTTCACTTGACGTTATCAGGCTAATGCAGAAGCTAAAGTGTGTATGTGTATGGTTCAACTCTGTTCTTTAGGATTTAAAATAACTCGGAATTTTAGGTGCAAAATTAATTCGGTGTTTTGTCATGCTGATCTGACCTTTTGCTTTCCTAAGTAGACCATTGATCCATTATTGTGAACATGTCAGATGGCTTGCAGCTTAGCTCAAAACCAGGCAATTGCTGGCACAAGAACAGATGGGTAAAAGCTGGCTGTGATCAGGATGGAAATTAGAAGGTTCCTAACTAGCTATGGGAGCAGTCTGGTTTTGGGAAAAAACTCCAGTGGGAGCTGTGGAAATAAAAACTCATGGAACTGCTCTTAAGATGAAATTTTACAAGCTTTTAAGAGGTTTGTTCACTCTGGAAAGTGGAGCAGTGTTGCAAGGACAGACTTTCGAAGTGGAAACACATGGAAAGTGAAGTGAACAATGTTTGTCTGTCTTCTTTTGACTGAAATAAACATCCACACTTGCAGAAGGGAAATCTCTTTCCCCTTAGCTGAGAGAAGGATATCTCTTCCAGTTTGGAGGAGAAGTAGTAATTCCATGTCTCCTCACTTAAATGTATGAGAATGACTGTGCTGATTCAGCTTAAAGGCTCATCTAGCCCAGCTTCCTTCTGCAGTTGCAGTAAGTAGATGCCTAGTGAGGATTCAGGAGAAAAGTGTGTGTTTGATGACTCTTCTTTCCATCCCCCGACTGTTTCTGGTTCATAGGATTTCCTGAGCTTTGGATTTTGGTTTGTCTGATTGATAGCCCATAATGAATCTCTTTCATGTACTTGTCCACTTTCTCCTTGGGCATATGTAGACATCTTTAGTATCCTCCCGTGGCAAATAGCTGCACATATCTATTACCCATTGCACTGGTTTGTTGTTAGTTCAGTAAAATCCAGATGTTTGTAAACAGAGGAGTCCTGCAGAAGGTATCTTAATAATAAGAGCTCCTGCAATGTAGTCAAGTTCAGACTGGCATTACTTTAGCCACTTCCCATGGGTATGAAAGCTGTCAGCTGGCACCACACCAGCTGCAACAGAAGTGGAAAATGTCTTTTGAAACCTCCCACAAGCACTAACAGGCATAGATAATGTATGCTCAGTGACTAGGGCAGAGTCTTATCCTAAAAAGTGCATGGGCCAGGACTTTTGTGACATTCTTCCTTCACTGTAAAAGTTCACAAAACTTTTCGTGCAGCTTTTTCAGCACTGGCAGCTAAGAAAAGGCCTGTTCAGGCTTCGCATTTACTGAAAATCAAGGCCAAAAATTTGGGATCCTGCCTGATTCTAAAAATAAATATAAGAAACATGACAAGCACGATTCCCAAAAGCATGGTGTGGACCGCTGCTTTGCAGACTGTAGCTACAGGAAGGTTGTTGGCTTCCTTGAGAGCTCACTGGCTGTGGTGGCTCTGGCTTACTGCTTGTCCTGCCTCTCATTTGGCAGTGTGAGTGGTGATAGCCTCTGTTTTTGGAGCAGATGACTGGAAACAAGTATGGTTAAAATGGGGATACCAGAATTTGTAGAGATATTACTACGTGGAGCCGTGCAAGAATGAAAAGTAAAAATTTGCCTCATACTGATCTTAAGCAGTTCATGGAAATGTTGTGATACTATTTCAGTGTGAGCTCTTGCAGAACAGAGCAATGCATCTCATCCTCCCTCAAAGTCAGTATCTGATCCTCAATATTGAAGCTAAAAATCTGGGGTCCTCACTTGTGTTGGGAGGAGCCCACAAGGTTGTCCCAAGGTGGTCTTGGTGAGTTCTCCTGGAGAGACAGACTTTTATTCAAGTCTGACAGGCCTGCTTTGATCTGGGAAGTGTTCTCACGTTAGCTGTTTAGAATATGGATATTGTATTTTTACAAAAACTCTTTAATCTCATTAGTAGAAATTTTTATTATCAGGTTTATATTTAAAGAAGCAGAGACAAATATGTGGGGCTGTTGTTTTTGCCTCATCAGGTATTCAAAATAGGTGGGAATATGTTGGGAAGTCAACAGGAAGCTTGGACTGAACATGCATAGTTTCCAACTCAGAAAAATGATAATGTTGCATGAGGGAAACTCATGGGTTGTCCACCCAAAATGACTGTTGAGGAATGTCCAACAGAGAGATCCTGTCCAATTCCAACTGGAAGTTATTGGGAGGTCTTGTTTGTAGTGAACTGGAACTGCGACATGAAGTCCTTACGGATCACTTCTGAGAGTGAATTTTACTGATTTTTTTTAGCATTAGATCTATAAGTAAGAGATTGATATTTTTTTCAGTCTGGCTACCAACAAGTGCAACTTTCCTATTTTAGTTGGCAAAATTTTCATCATTTGCTGCAAGTGAATTTGACAGTGCTGCCAATCACCTTGTTTTTGTTAAAAGCAGTGAAATGCTCTGTGGCTTCTCCAAAGGTAAAACCCACAAACTTGTACTCGTTGTTCCTTCCTTTGTTCTTTTTTATCTACTGGGACCCCAAAAATGCTCGGAATTGAAAAGTAATGCTGATTTTGTTTTTCTGGCTGAGCAGACTAAATAAGGCTCTAAAAGGTGTTTGGATATGTTTGCAAATGCCTTATTGGAGTTTCAGTATGCTTTGGATAACAATGCATGTTGTTATTGGATTGAATAGGCTGGACCTACGTGCTGTATATGAGATCTGTCAAATAGTGAGCAAACAAAGACATATACTGGTGTTTTATTCTACTGTGGTTGGGCTTGTTTGGGGAAGCATTTGAAGTCCCTGTACTTGCTGTAGTACATACTAGAGTACGTGGAACCTTGGGGGAGTGCATCCTAGTTTCTTACAGTCTTATAGTGCTGTCTAGGAAACTGCCTAATACAGCCAGTGAAATCTCCAACTCATCTTCGTGTAGTACAGTGATCAGTATGTACTTAGTGTCTTTTTTTTTTTTTTTTAGTGACCTACTTATAGTCTTGTGGCAATGCAAATTTGCCTCACTGTCTTAAATGGGGAAAGCAGCAAAAGCAATGGCAAATCTTTTACAAATAGCAGTACTTTAATGTTAATAAGAAAGTTCTTACTAATGGCTGATAATAGACTTGAATTGCCTTGTGGTGAGCTCTTAGTGGAAGTGTGTCTTCCTTGCGAATTCAGATATCCAGTCTGTGTTTCCCATGGTCTGATGTATGAGGGCCAGTGTTCAGCTTCACTGTCCCAGGCCAGTGTTTGAACTTGTTCAAACTGCTCATATGTAGAGTTCTGCCAGTACTTTTACTGTGCTGTTAAGAACTATTCTGTGCAGACCTTTTATATTTTTATTTTCCTTTGTATTGCTGAAAGGGGTATTCTTAAGGGTCACAACTGGATGTTTGAAGAACATAGGCAAGGCCTTCCTTGAACCTTCTGTCTTTCCTCTTGCTTATGAACAGCCATGCTCCGAGTACATCAACTTTTCTTATTCTGTGTGACCACTTCAGTCTGCTTTTCTGGGGCTGTTACATGCGCTGGCTGTTTTTTCTTGCTGGATTAAACCTACTTCTTTTAAGCTCTTGTATTGTTTCAGGGCTTTCTAGAAAGATTTGTGACAGACTGCTTTAGGACTGGATAACAGACTAGCTGTCCTAATATTACCAGTGCTGCTTTTTGTGTTTCTCTGTGATTTGTGTTCCCTTAACTCATGGTTTGGTTGCTATCTGGAGTAAAACAGTGAATGCTAATGCATGGGAGATAGTTAAGATAATAATTAGGTGGGTGCAGCTTGGAGCAGGACTTGTCCTGTTGGCTAGTTGAACCATTTGGAGAAACTAGTTACACCATTTAAGCTGTGAGTAGGAGTGTCTTTTACAGCCTTTCTCAGTCTAATGAGAGCAAGTCTAATTTCCTTGCCTATTCTGCCGGGCCGTCTGTGTCTAGAGCTGCCCAACAAGCAGGCATAACCTGTTCCTCCCAGCATGGGTAACATTTAGGAATTTCCCCTTGCTTCTAGGATAATTTTTCTTCAATACTTCCTTATTCACATAGCACCCAGAACACAGGGCATGACTTTTTCCTGATGTTGAAAAATCAGAGTATTTGTATGTAAGGGGATTTGAATAAATTGGGATGTGAGGCTTCCTAGGGCATGTCTTACAGTAATAGCATGAATATTCTAATGCCCAGCACCTTTCTTGTCCATATGTGTTCATTCTGTAGTGTTGGCTTCAGCTCACTGCAATATTGGCTTTTTTACCAGTAAAGATGGGTGATTTTAGAGATCTGCATAGTGCTCTTACGGCTTAGTGTCTAGAAAGCGAAGAGAGATTGTGTCAGCTTTGTATGTTTATTATTTATTTGTGGTTCTTAGGCTTGAACGAGATCCAGGTACCTTCTTTGGAAAGCCTTTTATGTGTCTCTAATGTTTAATCTAGCATTGGACTCTCAGAACAGTGCATCGTGAGGAATTGGCTTTAGCTGGAAAAACAGTTCTTTCGGCATGAAATGCATATTTGAAAAAGACAGCTACCTGTCACATTCTGTAGGGGTAGCAAAATCAACTATTTTCTGAAACGGCTGAAGCAACGGGCAGAGCTTCACTAGTGTGCTTTAAATTATGATTTGAGACCTGCTGCCCATTGGCACACCAGACATCTAACTCTTACCCAGTTTTTAGCTTTCACCATTTTTTTAGCAGTCTTGCCTGTGCCTGGGAAAGAAAGATTACCAGATTACTTTTTTTTTTAATATTAAGCTTTAAAGTAAGAGATCATTCATGACTGGCAGGTAGAGTATTTTGAAAGTTCCCTACATGGCAGATGAAAAAGGCTTTCCTCTGCCATACGCAATCTTTATTCCTCCCCTAAAAATGTACAGATGGTCTCCTACTTGGACATGATCTCAAAATCCTGAGGATTCAACAAAAGATCACAGAAATGTAATGATTTGTAGTATCTCCATCATTCACAGTCTTCCCCTCCTGCCCCTCCTTTTTTTTTTTTTAAGACAACTGCACAGTCTGTGATGCAAGAAAGTAGGATAGCTTTATTTTAGCTTCAGAAACTTCTGATGTGGGGAGGGGTGAATTTCTTTAGATGTGAAGGCTATTCTGATGCTGATGACTGATGAGTCTGGTTTACCCCCAAGCTGCAAGCAGGCTGAATGGATCTGTGGACCCTTACTACTGAAAGGGAATTACCAGGTAAGCAGAGATATTTTCCTCTTAACATTTGCAGCTAGCAGGTAGAATGCTGAAATAGGCATTTCATTATGAAAGTGAACATAATGAAAGAATAGAACAAATGTTGCTGTGCTTAGGAGCATTGTTTTGCAGAAGGATTTGTTACAGGCGTGCTTTTCAACACTCATGGAACTACGAATACCCAGAGATTTCGTGTTAGTTAGTCACTGAGGGTGGTGGTTTTACATATGTATGTTTAATTGTAGAGGTTTTGAAGTTTTCAGCAGTTTCTGAACCAGAATCTCTAATGTTGATCATAGAAGAAGTAACTGGAGAATAAAAGATCTTCAAAGGCAAGGGTGACCTGCTCAGTACAGATGGTCCAGAAGCAGATCAGAGTGGCAATCCTTAGAATGGATTCCCGGGCCAGTCCATGACTGTGTTTTCTTAGTGTATGCCTGGATGTCTCAAGTGTCGATTAATGCATCTGGTAGCATCACACGGAATGGAAAATGTTCTTAAAATTGTGTGAAACAAGACAATGTAATTCTCTTTTCAGATTTAGCATAATGATGTCTGATTAACATACAGTCTTACATGGTACTACAGAAGTGATGGGGAGGCTTATCTCACAAATACGTAGAAGGAGGACTGACTATATGTAGGTGGTCTGGCGAGGCTGATATAAATAGTATTAAAACTCCTACTCTGGCTTAACTGAATTTAGCATGGCAAGAAATATTTACAGAGTTTGAGTAGGTGGAGCATTCAGTATTAATCACAGCTGGTTGGTAAATGACAAAATTGATTGTTAAGAACTCGGAAGTTTATTTCAGGAACACTAACAATATAATAATGAATGCAGTGCCAGCTGGCCTTTTTAAGTAAGAGATGTTGCATCCTGTATGTTACACAAGAAAAAAATATTTAACAAATATTTAGCAATATTTTTAAAAAGTGAAATAATTCCATTTCTATTGAAGTTGTTGAAGATTGATGTTGCATGAGTGGAAGATATTTTAAAAATGAAATTTTGTTGTAATAGTGAATTGGCTTAGCCTTCCTGATCCATTTCAGTAATCTTGATAAGCAAATAAGAGAGTGTTTGGTTAAAGCATTCGAAAGTGAACAGGATGAGCTGTAATTACAAATCTCTCTTTTCTTCTTAATGATGCCTTTGAAATTCATAGGGAGTTCAGTGTTCCTGTCCATTTTTTGCTCCATGCTTGTTGCCATGTGTGAGGGACTGAGTAGAACTGATCTCAACAACTTGAAAGCCAAGCTTATGTAGAAAACTAATCTTAATTAGCAACTTAGACCATCTCTGTAACATTTAGGGAATTCCTTGGCCATAAACTGTAGAACTTTACTCTATTTTAAAAATTTGAATGTGCCTCGTACTACTACAATCTATTGAGGCTTTCCCTCAGGTAGTGGCTGATAAGATATTTATGCTTTTTTATCCTGTTTTCACTTGTGGAGGATATGTAGCTTTTTATGAGCCAATTAACGGTATTGACAATTCAATTCAAGTAACTCACTATGCAAATGCACTTTCTCTGACTGTCAGTGTCCTTGCTGTTTAAGTCTAGGATGACAAAATTATCAACTTTACTTTTTTGGTCCCTATTTAAAATCAGTCTTCGGAAGGAGTATTTCCCCACCCTTATTTGTGTCCAATTCTCCCAGCTCTGTAGAAAATGACAAGTGTTAAGAACATAATCCTTAATTTCAGATTTTGTTAAAGTAATTATTACTAGAATGCTGTTCTGCTTATCAAACTGTAGAAGTAGGAAAGGGAGCCTCATGCCTTTCCTCTGAATGTTATACACTTAAACTTGAGAGAATAATGTTTAATTTAGATACAAGTTACATGAAGTTACTTTGCCTCCAAAAAGGAGGAGGAGGAGGAGGAGGAGGAGGAGGAGGAAAGCTTTCAAAGATACTTCTGGATGAATGGTCTTTAACAGTAGTGGTGAGACATAATAACAGTTTCATCAAAACCAAATCTAAGTAACTTAGCTTTCTAGTTGCTTTTCCAGCTTCCCTTATATTCCGAGGTAGAATGACAGGACTTCATGCGTGTGAAGATCAGTTTGTTTTGAAATAAGGAAGTGCCCTCAATTAGGAAATTAATACTTCCTGTAATTTCTAGCTCATGTAAGAATTTCTGGCATTCAGTACCTAAGAATTTGCATATATCACTCTCCCCTATCACATGGTGTGGGCAGAAGAAGGTCTCTTTTTCAATTCTGTCAGATTAGTTTTACAAAAGTTCATCAGTGCTCTTTTTTTATCGTTCACCTTGTAAAACAAGTTTCTAGGAGCAAAGGGTAACAAAGGCAGGACTATTGTACTATTTGTAGGTTACCATGTAGTGGATATGAATTCCAAGGTTCTTTCATGGTAACTTTGTCTAATTATATGCCAGCATTATGCAGTAGTCGGAAGCAAAATAAGCATGTAGTGTTGAACCTTTTAAGAAGGTGAGAAAAATGCATGCCTGGAGCATATAGACTATAAACTGCATGGTTATGTGTTAAGAGACCCTTAGTCATTTCTGGAAGCATAATCGTTCCCTGTATGGCAAATACTGCTTTTGTTGCATTGGAAATGTCATTACACCAGAAATCCACGTGGAGCTGGTTGTTCAGACACAGGGAAGATACGTTGCTGGCAGGTATAGTAACTGTGGGTGAAATAAGGCAGACTCAGGGGAGAACTGAAGTGGTAGTTAACTCTGGAAAGGGGTACATGCTGCAGGAGCTCTTGAAACAATCCAACTTCAGGCATCTACTTTGATAGAATGGTTTGGGTTGGTTGGAAGGGACCTTCAGAGATCATCTAATCCAACCCTTCTGTTGTGGGCAGAAGCATCTTTCATTAGATCTGGTTGCTCGAAGCCCTGTACTATCTGACTTTGGTTTCTAGGGAGGAGGCATCTGCAACTTCTCTGGGTGTCCTGTTACAGTATCTCACTGCCCTCATTGTAAAAAATTTCTTCTCCAGACTGAACAATGCCATCTCTCAGAGTCTGTCCTCACAGGAGAGGTGCTCCAGTCCTCTCACCATTTTTGTGCCCTCCTCTGGACTTGCTCCAGCAGGACTGTGCCTTTCCTGTGCAGGGGCCGCCGGAGATGGATGCAGTGCTCCAGGTGGGGTCTCACCAGTGCGGAGTAGAATCACTTCCCTCGACCTGCTGGCCACACTTTTTTTATGCAGACCAGGATGATAGGGTTGATGTAGGCTTGGGAGTTTGGAGATTTGGTTTTTACAGGGTCTGTGTGCAGTTGAGGAAGCAGTCAAGAAAGAAGAGAAAGAGGCTTCTTTTGGGAGTGACTTGGAACAGGAGCCTATCCCAAAGGTATATGCTGTACCTTCAAATACTTGTAGTCTGAGTAAGTGGTATTTTGAGAGCTGGCTAGTTATTGATTAACCCTGTCATTTTCTTGGGGAGTAAAAGCTGCTAAACATCAGGTTCTCAGTGCATTGTTGATCTGCAGCTAGAAGCCTTGTGGGATGGGAGTAGCTTACTAGGAACCTGTCAGATGAGTGACTTGTCATCTAACTGGTGTATCCTGGGGCAGGGTCATACATGTTCCTGGTAGTTTTATTTGGCTGTGGGGGATGGGCTGTAATATGTTTGAATATGGCTAGTTTCGTGCATTTTTATGCCATTGTCAGAGTACCACAGTTACCTTATCTCTTGGAAGACCCTTGAATAGACAGAAAACCCATGTTCCTTTTCTGTACAAAAAAAGACCGTAAATTGCCCAGTTTAGACTCCTCTCCTTCCCAGTTTAGTGTCATGGCGAATGTTTTAAAGTCTATGTGCTGTATATCCAGGCAGGGTATCTAAGTACCAGTAATCTTCAGATGCTGGCCCAGTGAACTGGAGTCCTTTGGAACTGGTGCACTGGCCGAAATGTGGAATTAATCTCTCATTTCTGTATGCTGCATCCTTGAGCTGTGTTTTGGAGTCATAGCTTCTGCTGCATAAAAAGTGTAATACCAGACCGTATTCAGAATCTATACTGTGTTCTCACCTCACCTATCCTTATTGTGCAGGACCTTCTCTTGTTCTGTATAAATATGGGCACTATGCCCATTGTCCTGTCTTTCATTTTGCAGTTTTACAAATGTAAGGAAAAATTACATTTGGGATTTTATATTCCCCTTACCAGCTGAAACTTGTTGGAAAGGGTGCAAATCGGGCCATGGATTTCTGCAGGTACTTTAGATCTTCATCGCTTCCAGCTTTGCTTCCTTATTTCCCAAAGCCTGTATTCTTGTCTTGCTGGCTCAGCTGTGTGCTGCTTTTGACATAAGGTCCAGAAGTGTAGCTTTTATTACTCAAGAGAAGGGTGTTGTTCAGATTTTATTGATGGAGCATCTTTAGCTTTTATATCAGTTCCTTTTGTCATCTATCTTCGTTTTCTCCTAGCTTTTCCCACATTTCTCTTTCCCCTTTTGTAATTTTAACTTTTTTCTTTTTCCCACAAGGAAATACCATATGTCTTATCATACTTCACAGTGCTTCTCTCAGAAACCTTTGCTAGTCTATGCCAAGGGCTTGGGTGCTCCTAGTTTTTTTGCAGGGACTGGGATAGAAATGAAATGTAGGGTGTTGTCTATTGTTGCTCTTAAGGCTGACTTTCTGTCCCCATGGGTAGAGGAATATGTTGCAACTGTCCCTCAAGGTTAAAGTGCTAGTATAAACTCATAGCACTTTTGCATTTCATAACTTTACAAAGCATAGTACATTTAATGTATACTGTACACTGAAAATGTAGTTTCATCCAGAGTAACTATGGAGTGTCTCTCTGTGTCTCTTTTTTTGTTGTTGTTGTTGTTTTAAACTTCAGTGATGTTGTTTTACCTACTGCAATGAATCTCTGTTGTTTAGAGTCATCTGTCTGTGAAAAGGTTGTTTTGTAGAACATGGTGGTGCTGATAATCTCATTGTAATCAATCCAAACTGGCTTGCTTTGGAAGAAAAAGAACAACAGGCTTTGTTTCTGGTTTTAGCGGATGATTCTAGTCTAACTTTTGTTTTGGAGTAGACTGCTGCAGTTGATGAAGGAGTATTTGTGGTATTCCCTGTTTGTAGATTGTGTTGGATTGCGCGTTTCTCTCTCAAATCCTGACAGGAATGCTCAGGAAAGACACTGCCAGCATTGATGTCTACTTTGTTGCTAGTAGTTTTGTTCTCAGTTATTGATTTCACATTCTCTTCATTCTTCTAGCTCACACAATGAATACCAATATCTACAGTTACTGTTGGTAGAGTGCTGAACAAGTACATCTGGTTTATACTGAAACTGACATTTTTAGCCATGTTGTACCTTTAAATTCAACTTGGTCCCACCCTTATGCCAGAAATCATCTGGAATGCTGAGATGGAAAACTTATAATTATTTCAGTTAACTTTTTCCTCTGCCTGGTTTGTTTGTTTCCATGTGCTCAGTAATTTCACACACATGCTCGGTGTTCGAGGTGTGTGTGGTAGCTTTTGTAGTGAGAATTATTACGATATTAATGCTTTTCACAAGCTTCAGTGAAATAATATCTTCTGACAGTGGTGTTGTTTTTTTTTTTTAAAATATTTTTGCTGTTGTTTGTTTTTCTTTCTCCTTTAGAATATAAATTACATTTGCTTGTGCATTTTCTGTTGGATTTTTTTTTTTTTGGTGGAGCAAGGACGGTTTGATGGAAAGCAGCCTGCAATGCTCTGTGGTGCATTTGTGTTTCTAAATGCAGTTGGTAAACAGCTGCTGATGGAACTGTCTTTAGTCTGAGTAAATTAGGTTGCTGTTGCCTTTGTGTTTTATGGTAACTTCCCATGACTGATTTTTCTCTACAAAATGGAGATTAGAATTAGGGAAAGATTCTGAAATTGATAAGGTATGGCTTGCTTTAGTTCTTTTCAGGGACTTTAGAAATACTGGACTGACAGTGCACCTGTAAAATTAAGAGCATAGGGGAAAAAAGAAATTATTTCATTTAGCATATTGTGAAAAATAGCTATTTGTAGCTGAGAAGAGGAAGGATTACACTTTCTGGAGAGAGTGTTACTAAATCAGAAAAGATATTTGAAAAATAACAAGTCATACAGAATTTTTCTTGCAAAAGACTTAAAATTGTGTTTCTTAACAAAACTGAAAATCAAAAAAAATATTGGTACACATACAATTTGTTAAGAACCTATTGGTAAATGTAAGGACGAGCTATACCTCTGATTTTTAATGTATTGGAGATTAGTGCTTCAGTACATCAGCATGTCTTTTATATGATACTATTTTACACAATAGCTGTCACATTTTAGGTTGCAGTACATAGGTTTGCTGGGAGCCATTTCTGTAACTAGTCAAAATGTAAGAATAATAAGTCATGAATTTCCCTTCATTTTCTGACCTCTCTATCAAATAGATCCATCTTAAACATAGTATTTCACTCTAATAATGCAACTTTGCTGGTTTAAACTTCATAGACTTAGGTCTCTGTATTGGTGGGAAGCCTAATGTTACTTACTGGGGTCTGCTTACATTGGATTTAGATGCAAGACCTTGGAAGAAGTAGAAAGGATAAAGGAGTGCGGGGCAGTATCTTTTCTTTTGTTCCAGGGTAGAGTTAGGGTTGTGAGCATGCTGTGGGTGAGAATAGGTGTAGACTAAATAAAGCATTTTTCCCTCAGAAAGCTGTGTCGTTAGAGATGAAGACGTAGTCTGGCAGGTGGCTGACTCCCACGAGAAGGGAACCTGGGCTGGCACTGTGGTGGGCCACAGTCACTCTGCAGAGTGGGGTTGGATGCTCACGAGGTGCTCACAAGGGCACAGCTGCCAGCGGGCGCTCACCGCACCACAGCGCAGCTGCCTTCCTTGCACCTTCTTGGCAACTCTACTGGCCCAGGGGTTTAAGGGGATTTATTCTGTGTTGGACTGGGGATCTGTGTTACTCTCCTTGCTGGGTTATTTTTAAGCAGGATCAATTTCCTGAGCTGATTCACTGGCCTGCCCCAGTCTAATGATATGATGAGGCTGGTTAAGATGGTGGTTCCCAAGTTCTTGCTGTTGAACGTGCTTTTCTGACAAAGATTTCTGTTCAGCCACAGCCAAAGTGGTGTCTGAGGTAAGAAAAGAAATTAAGAGATTGCACCATTTTACTCATCAACACTTCAATGTGATGGGGAGGGAGATAAGTAGATGCGGGGTGATGTGTAAACACAGGATTACAAGGCAGCTTGGAGGTGTGCACATCCTTTTTGTATTCTCTTGATAAAAATGAATCATGGACCCCACGTAATATAAGCTTGAAGAGAAAGTGGAAAATTCAAAGGAAGGCTGAAATAAGTTTCTAGAAAACCTGTAAACACAAACATAATGGCAATCTGTGGGTGGCAATGCGAGCAAGATCAGACCTACATACCTTTTGCAGAGAAAATGGTTCTCCATCATCCTTTTCCTCTCCCCCTCCACTTGTTTGGTTTTCATGAGGATGTTGGATACCATGTCCTGTCTTGACTTGTGTTTTATAGTGTTAAAATTTGTGTGTGCGTTTTCTCTTGTGTTGTTGGAATGATGGCTTGCTTATTTCTGTCAATGATTTTGAGTGGCAGTAGCAGCGTTATTCTCACTTATCTTTTAAATGAATTTGTAACAGACTTCTACTAAAGTATCTTTGCCTGTGTGGTATATTTTAACTATACTTCTGGAGGAATACAGAACCCGTTGGGTAAAATGCGCTTATTTTAAAAGCTGGAAAGGGCTGCTGAGACCGTAAACAAAGCTCCTGTGAGATTTCATTCACTGGTTTTTGAATGCAGTATGAAATAGGTGCACGGGATAAGGATTTATTTTTCAGACACCATCAAAAGTCAATCCATGAAAAATCTTCTTTCCTGTTTAATTAGTCATTACATCAATTCTGTTGCTTTTCCCTGCTTAGATAACTGTATTGACGTTGCAATGTGGAGATTTTTCTCTTTTTTTTGAGGTTTAAGTTTTATTGAGGTTATCAGCTGCTTTTTTTTACTGGAACTAACTAATTATTTTGTGATTTGGTAAGCTGGTATTGTTTGAGATGAGAAAGTATTTCAATTTTATGTAGTCTGAATGCACGGACTTGTTTTTGTGTTCTTTTTTTTTTCCTGAGGTGTACAAATTCAGAATTAACATCTGTTTCAAATTTAGTGGAATTCTTGTTTTTTGTCTCGATTTTATTCAAGGCCTAGTACACTGTCCCCCTTCCCTGCACACCAGGGCAGAACATAATTCTGTCGTAGAAAACTCCTTATTTGCAGTCACCGTATCTGATTTTCATTTTTCCCTGTGATGGTGGAGGATTAGAGCAGATTATAGTGTTGGGATAATGTCTGACTCCTTGTGTTCCATTTAGTCATAAATAAACCCCTGAGAAATCTGAATGTTGCTATGGTGATGTTAGTAAAAGCCTGGGATGTGGGGTAAGTGAGCCGCTTAGAAGCGTAATGTCACTTAGAGTAATGAGCGCGCCGTCATTAGGACAGTGATGGCTTTACCTGGTGCTCTGTAACTTTGGTAGCCCATGCCAGATTCTGAAAGCGAGTAAGTAAAAGCAATTCAGATGTAATATATTCTGTTTAGTAACTTGCAGCTACAAACCCTTTAACAAGTGGAAATTTGTGTTTCGCCTGTTTACTTTCTAGCTTTAATCTGTTGAAGTATGACAGAGAAACAAGCGAAAACTTGGTCTTTCTATTCTGCCTTTCACATGATGGTCTGGTGTAATTGAAACTACAAAAAATCATTTTATAGCAACTTGTTTTAAACGGTGTAAACACACACTTCTATTCCGAAAATGTGGAATATAAAAAGTAAGATGGTATTAATGTGGTGTTTTGGTTTTTTTTTTTTTAGTCTTTATAACCTGGCTTCACTGGAACTGAGAGAAAATTTGCTGACATATTTACCTGAGTAAGTCACATTGCATGTGTTTGATTATATTAACATAAAATGTTCTTGTTCGTAAAATCTGCTAACATAATGAAACTGAATGACAGCTAGAAAAAATATTCCAAGGCAATTGTCAACATGAGATACAGCCTTCTTTTAGCTACATCTATTTACATCCATTTCTTCTAGTTGTACTTGATTAGTAGCAGGGGCCTGCAGTCTGCATGGATTCGCTTTGTTCTATGAAAAAGTATTCTGTATGAAATACAGCAGCACCAAACATGTCCTGCATGCATTGAACAAGCCCATCTGCAGTGGGAATGCTGGTTTGGGTTGTTCTCGTGATGAAATTTTGCAACTGTGAAAGTAGGGCAGTAAGATCTCTGAGATTTTCATGCTAGACCTTTATGGCATTTAAATAAGTGTTTGTATTCAGGGCTGAGTAGCCAAAAGCTTCTCAAACCTGGAGATGAATCCCTTGGTAGCAAACTAGGCCTTCTGATGTCTGACTTCACCCACTGTGATTTTTGGAGAAAAAAGTTATCTTGATGTCTTTGCACTGTCTGTATTGTGGCAGAGGAATTGGTGGTCTTTTGTTAGACTAATTTGGTATCTTACACTTTGGGGATCCTTTTTGTCTGCCTAGAAGCAGCCTCTTCTTTTTCTAATGAAGGAGTTTCCTTTCTTCACTGTCTGGTTGCTTCTTGCAAGAGTTTTGGTGACTCCTGTTCTGCTTGTTTAGATAATCTAATAAGATACTGTAAAAGATTTAACCTGTTTTATCAGAGTCTCTTCCCCAGTTACTTTGGGGTCATTTTTTCCTGTCAGTCTACCCAGTGCCTTGGTTGTGGCTGTTGATAGCAGTGAGCCACAAGACACTTTGATGTCAGTGGTCAGAAGATTGGAATTGCTGGCTAAGTTTGGCCATGCGGTGTCAGAATAAAGCTATCGCAAATGTTGACAGTTTTATTGCTCCTGGAAAATTCCGACTGTCAGTAATGTAGTTGTCAATTCTCTCTGGTTTTCGGGCTACTGCAGCTTTGGGGAAAGTAAGCAAGAGCTCTACGACAGCCTAATTTTGAAGGGTGGCCCTCTCTGTCTGTCGGTTCGGACTTCTTTTACATCCTTTTGCACTTCCCTCTGTTTGCAGTTTCAAAAACTGAAGTATTTCAGAAATCGATGGATCATGTTGAGAAGATAAATGATGGATATTGAGTCTTGAGTCACATAATTATGTGATCACTATGGGAAATTTTTATCCAGTTGCATAACTGTAAATTTCCCCTGCAAATAAATCTAACGAACTGTACTAAAGTATGTGGCGTTTGCTACCCCAGGGGACTTATTGTTAAAATAAAAAAAAGTAATGATTTGCTTGCTTATACTAAGTTTTCAGTTTCAAGGGCATAGAGTTACACTGGCAAACCAAATTATTTTTTCAGTAAGCTATTACTGCAAACAGTCTGTGCCTGGTGAAATAACTGTCTGCTTACACTACATTGTAATTGGAAATTCAAGTTTCAGTAAAATGAGCTTATTCAAATACATGGGGTTTCTGTTGCTTTAGTCTAATGTGGTTTTGTTTTGACTTATCTCATCTCACAGATCACTTGCCCAGCTGCAGCGACTAGAAGAACTTGATTTAGGAAACAATGAACTTTATCATTTGGTAAGAGAACATGCCACTGAAACTGCACATTGGTCTTGTTTTACGCATCATTTAGATTAAATAGGTTGTAGGACGTCCAAAACTGAAGAAAGAAAAATGTATGCAGGGAGAGTCTTTTTATAGGTACAGATGAATTTTGACAGTGAGCTGGTGCTTTCATATCTGCTTAGTCTTGCTCAGTACAATATCACTTTACTCAGAAAACTGCAGCTGATCTCTAGAAAGTGAGAGCGCGGCACAGCTTTCGTTATGGAAATAAAAAGGAGTGGAGGGACACAAACTCTTGTCTGTGCTTGCGGTTGTAATGACCACGTGGACTTGTGTCAGGAGCTGCATGGGCTAAGCACAGATGAAGGCTCAATTTCCAGGGTGAGAGTAGGACTCTTTGGGAAAGGGCTGAGCCAAAACTGTTGAGGGTTGAAAGTTCCTGCATTGTCACAGATTGATCTACCAAAAATATATCTGTCATCTCCTTTACGGTGACTCAGGTGAATGTTGGATGGATTTTCAGTCGATCAAGGCTGTGCAGGCAATTTGTTAGTGCATGCCAGATAAAGAATGGTAGCTTATTAAGCTATAGCAATTAATTTGTATGATGGAGTTGCGAAGTGCTTACAGTCACTACTTCTAACCAAGGTACCTCTAAATAGTGCTTGCAGTAAGAATTGGGTTGCTTAGACTGTAATTGTGGGGTAGCCATTTGTTTTTTACTTGAAGCTCCTATGCTACTTAACTTTACTGCTTTCTGTGTTACAGCCAGAAACAATTGGTGCACTTTTCAATCTTAAAGACCTTTGGTTGGATGGAAACCAATTAGCTGAAATACCTCAGGTAAAAATGAACTCTACTGATACTGTTTTGAAGATGCTTTTAAAAGAAAACCTTTTCATTCATTCCTAAAGGGAAGTGCTTTAAAATGGAATGTTTTTCTCGGTCCACTTTGCCTGGGTTTGGTTTTGGGTGTGTAAGGGTTTTCTCTTAACAAGTTCCTCTGCAAGGGATTGGCCATGATACTGTATGTTGTCAGAAATTTTCTTTTAAGCATTTTGACAAAGGAATTGTTTCCTAATAGGCACATTGTTCAGTTTGTAGGATGACACATCCTCTGTTTATAGTTCCTGCCCTAAGATCAGGGAGCCATTAGTTGTCTGAGCTAACCCTCACCTTGTGTATCTATCTGAACTGCAGTTTTAAAAGTTTTGAGTATGAATCCTTTTTTTTTTTTTTAAATTTTTTTGTAGTCATCTTCATCCATTTAAACATGATATTTGGAAGAAGTACAATAATGGAAGTGTTGCCATAAATAGAAATTTTGGCTTATTCAGGCAAATCCCCCATCTGACATCAGTCACGGAATGAGGGAACTTAGCATTTAAAGCTTACAGCACTCTAAATTCCCTTTCTTAAGAACTTTTATAATATGCGGGATGGTTCCTTTTCCCTCTTTTTCCCTTACAGCCAAGTCAAAACCTGTTTTTCTCTGTTCCTCCTGCAGTTTGCTGTTACTTGCTGTATGGATCTCATTGTCAACTGTGTGTCTTGGAAATCAGTTACAGTTCAGTGGGTTTCGTTGACTTTGTTCTTGTTGGCTTGGCCTAATAATTTTTTAAGTAGAGATTATCATTCATAAAAGCTCAAGTGTGACTTCAGCAGCCATTTTTATTAAAATTGACCATTATTGTGGTCAATGTCCAAAGGATGAACTTGTATTATAAAGGGTATGTGTTTAATGAAAGATCCTCTTGAGAGGCAGACATTTCAAAAGTAAAAGAACCAATCTTGTAACTTAGGATCAAGGCCGTCACTGTATGAAAATTTCATATATGTAAAAGTAAAAGGCACTTCTTCCTCAGCCATTCTGTTCTCTGAAAGGTGATTTGGATGACTGAAATGAGATCTATTCTCAAGTGTGTATAGGGATGTCTGTGTGCATGGGGAATGGGGGGTGCTCTGATAGCTAATAGAGGCAAAGGTATTTCTCTGTCTAATGGTTGGATTGCCGTGGTAAAAAAATTAAGTAGTCATTAATAATAGTAGATGGTGGCAGTGTAACTTGGCAGTTCAGATATGCTTGCCAGAGCAACACCCCCAATTCCTATTTCTACATTTGTTGTAGTTGGGAGATGTGAAGATATGAAATCCCTAGATGTCATAGCATGTTGCTGTAGCAGCCAGGAGAAACTAATCCTAATTTGCCTAGGGTTAATTGGGAGGGGTAGACTTTAATTATGTAGTGGTTGATAATCTGCCATTCTGAAAAAAACAGCTCTGCAGTCTTTACTTGAGGAATACTCTGGGTTTGGCTGGTGCTTGCCTGGGTGTGCTCAGCATAGCTTGCCTGACTGCTGAAGCCAGTTTAATAGTTAAAATAAGAAACCGTGACTGAATCACTGGGTTGGTTTATCGTATGTAAAGTGTAATTATTTACTTTTTTCTGCTTTTAGAGGTCGTACAAAGAATGGCCAATTAAGAGGTCATACAGATAATTGTTTTTCTTTGTGGAATTTCATTGTGATGGTACATTTTTCAAAATGCTCTCTTACGTGTTTGGGCATGACTTAAATTTTTTGTCTTGTATCGCAGGAAGTAGGAAACCTGAAAAACCTGCTTTGTCTGGATGTTTCCGAAAATAAATTGGAATGCCTTCCTGAAGAAATCAGTGGTCTGACTTCTTTAACAGACTTGCTTGTTTCTCAGAATTTGCTTCAGGTCTTACCTGATGGCATTGGTAAGTACAAGGTGAATGCTGTCACACAGAACCATTTAATCCACCATAACTGGAAGTCATTTGTTCTTTTTAAGTCTTTGTGCAAGAGATGAGCTTGTCTGAAGTTGTTTTTTTTTTCTTTTTGCTTAGTATGAAATGCATAGCTCTGTTAATGCTGCATTTTAATTGTCTGCATAATGATTCCCTCATAATCCTCTTTCAGTCCTCACTTGAGACATCCCAAACAACATAAAAGTTAATATGTCCCTTCAGTTCCCATTGTATCCATGTCACCATCAGAACTCTTTAACATTGTAAAATTTTAGCTCATAACATGCTGTGGGTCGCTTGATAAGACTGGCTGAAAGTGTCACTACAAAAAAAATACAGAATTTTGAATGGCAATGTGTGTTTATCTTCAGTTGGACAATGTGATTAATCCTCTACTGAACCTAGTGGAAGACTGTTTGCCTTGCAGCCCATTAGTCCTTGCCTTGAGGATTCAAACTACATCCTTTCTGTGTCTGACCCCTTAGATTGGGTTCAGTAACTGGAGAATGTTTCCTGAAGCATTACCAGTGCCTTAAGGTGTATGCTTTTACCCATACAGTAGTTGTGACAAATAGTCGAACAAGCATTTTTTTCTCTACTCATCAGCTGTTTTTCTGGAAATTTCCATGTTGTAGGAGTGCACCTTCTCTTTTAGAGGATTTTTAAAAATTCTCCCTCCTGCCCCCCCCCCCCCCAAAAAAAAGGTGTAGGGGAAGTAGGACTCATGAATGTGGCTTAACCACATTTAACATTTGGAAAAGATTGGTCAGACCTTCCTCCTTCCTATACATTCTATATAAGGCTAAGAAAAGTTTCTCTAGAAGTTAGACTTGGGGCAGTGGGGTGACAGCTGTGGGTCCTACAGCTGCCTGATGTGTGTTTGACAGAGAGTTGTAGCAGCCCTCTCTGATGACCTGTGCTGGCCAGTGCAGTTGTTGTACATCAGAAACGGAGCTGTAGCTTCTGGAAGTCAGCAGCCCATGCACCTGGCTAGACAGAGCTTGTTGGCAGAAGTGAGCCTTCCTGGTCTTTGTGGAAGCTCCTGGGAGTTGTCCAGCTGATCACTGAATCCTTGGTGGTATTGGTGGATCTGTAGAGCTCTTGAAGCAGGGCTCTCACCAGCGCCAGTGGCTCAGGTCAGCTATGGCTGTGTCTCACCCGGTCTCCAGAGCTCTGATGGAGCTCCAGCACCCCCAGGCAGCCTGTGCCAGTGCTGCACCACCTCCCACTGAGGAAGCTGCTTCTGATGTCCAGCCGGGATCTCCCACGCTGCGATTTGCAGCCATTGCTGCCTCACCTGCCACTGCAGAGAAGAGTTTGGCTCTGTCATGTCCATAACTGCCCTGCAAGTGGCTCTGGGCAGTTTCTAGATGCTTCCTAGGGTGTCTCTTGGTGGGAGTCAACAAAGCCAGCTCCTTCAGCCTCAGCTCCTATGTGCTCTGGCCATCTTGATAGCTTCCTACTGGACCCCCATCACTTGAACAGGAGAGTTGAGGGAGAAGACAGGACATCCCGTGAAACTGAGAATGATTTTACAGGTGTAGTTTCACTAATTGCAAGTAGATAGGATATAACAACCTCTATTGGTCTGCTGGCTGTAATTCTCCTGATGTAGTGCAGTTGGTGTTTGTTTCTGATGAGAGCTCACTGCTATTTAGGATTCGACCTGGTGCTCACCATAGTATCCATGCCCTTTCCAGCAGGGCTCTTGTATAGCTGTCGCTTCCCAGCCTGTGCTGGTGCACAGGTTTATTCTGTCTGGGTGCAGAGCTCTGCACTTCTCTGTGCTAAACCTCAGGTTTCTGTTCAGGTTGCTGTCTTTTTGTGTGTCAGACATCTCTTCATGATTTAGCCTCATTAGTGAATTTGATACTCCGGACTGTTACAGCTGTTTTGGAAAACATAGGGATGGCAGGGAGGTGTCAGCAGCTAGTGTTGTCCCCTGAATTCTCTGTCTTGGGCTCTGCCCGAGTCAGCTTTTGCACCAAAGACCATTCTGATACAAAGGAGTAGAACAAAGAGAGTTTTCTGCACTGAAATTGTATTTTGTTCTTCCTGAGAAGATCACCTTCAAAGAAGTTTGATTTCTCATCTAAAGAATGAACTTGGGTTTCATGTCTGACTAACTAGCTTCTCTGTTAGGACAAAGAGACCTTGATCCTATTTGGGTTTGGGCTGTCACTTCAGTGCAAGATGTTCTCACTGTGGCTGATGAGGTGGAGGTGATCTGAACATTCCTTTATTCATAAACATTGTATAATTGAAGAACAAACAGATAATTTTCACTTGTTTATAGGCGTTTGGGTAGACACATCCTTGATATTTACATGGCATATAATTCAGATTGTAACTTTATTACAATTTAATATGCTTATATGTTGGATATGAATATTTATATTGAATATTAATTCATTGATATTAAAACTTGCAAAAATAGTGCAAGCACTAAGTGAAGCAGTGCTTGAGTTCTTTTATTTTACCTAAAAAAATTTTTTCATTGTTTTAGAGGATTTCTAGATGTTTTGCAGCGGTAAAAATGAATGTAATTAAAGGTGTTGGAGGATACTGGACTAAAAATCCGTGTTGTTCTTTCTGTCCAGGAAAATTGCGGAGGCTCTCCATTTTGAAGGTTGATCAGAACAAACTGATTCAACTAACTGATTCAATTGGAGACTGTGAAAGCCTTACTGAGCTAGTTCTCACAGAAAACCAACTGCAGGTAAGCATGGTCATGGCTGCTCAAATGGCAGGTGGTAATAAGACCTGCTGTTAAGTGCTGAATCACTTGGCTTATTAGGTTACTCACCCTTGCTACTGCTAAGTAGTGCATTTTCTTTAAATGCATCTTATTTCTTGCCTGTTAAATGAATGCTGGAGATCAAGTTGTGTGTAGTAACAATCCGCCCTTCAAATGCTTAAGCAATTACATATTCATTTCTGAGTCTTTCGTGACCAGTGAGAGAATTGGAGCATGTGGAGTGCAGGTATCACTTACTTTGATGTGTTTTTTATGCGGGGGTTTGTGCTGTATTGCATTATTGCCAGTTTTTGCTGTGCATTATCTGGATCAGTCTTGCTGCAACTGAATAGAAGCCCTGAGCAATGGAGAGCTTGTACTGCTCCTTGCTCTGCTGATCTGCTCTAGCCAGGTGTTAAATATGATATGTGGGCAATTAAAACAAAATCTCAGAATTCCTTCTCTTAGGTGTTTCCTTCCATTATTTTGAAACTTCATGTGACGCTGACACTTGGAGAGTAGCTGCCTTTAAACAGACTGGGTTTGAGCATTTCTTAAGCTCGGTTGTTGCTTGGTTGAGTTAGAAGCTTAAGACTGTTGAAAAGATGTCTCTCCAACAGTCAGTTCATAGTGCCTGAGTTGGGAGACAGCTAACCAAGAATCAATTTTGTGAGTGTGAAGTTAGATAATACGGACATCCTACGTACATGCATTCTGTACGCAGCTGTTGTGTGTCTGCTGTCGTGGTGCAGAGATAATTAATGAGTGAATTTGTGTTAGAAACTGACATTCCTGGACACTTGTTCTGCAATATAAACCTTTGGATCTTCTTCGGAAGGTCTGACGGTAATGAGGATTAACTGCACTTCAATTTTGAAAGTGGATCAGACTATTAATTAATTTTAAAAGTGAATTAAGTGTTTTTTCCTGACTCTGTGTATTTACGAATTCTGTTTGTATATTATTTTGTCTTTGTTGGCACAGTCGTTGCCGAAGAGCATTGGAAAACTAAAGAAGCTGAACAATTTGAATGCTGATAGAAACAAATTAACATCTTTGCCCAAAGAGGTAAGTTTTGTGCAGATGAGATTGTAGAAACAGGAAACTCTTGATTTCAAATGCCTACATGAAGTAGCGGGCAACTTTGGTCCAGTGGGTGTTCTTTATGAACTGATCAAAACCAGAAACTTGTCCACTAGATCTGAACTGCGGTGATTTGGTGGCCTGGAAGTGCAAAATGTCTTTGTAGTTGAACAAAAAGGCTTGGATCTAATTAGCTTGTAACTAACTGGGATCTAATTAGCTTTTAACCGGTAATTCCCAGTGTAGATGTCAGGTCCCGCACTATCTGAAGACTTGGAGTTCTGGTAGGGTGAATGCAACACCAATATGTCTCTTCTGCAATGTCCTATGAAACTACTGCCACACTCTTCCTCACCTCACTCCTGTGACCAATATCAAAGGGAAAGTTTCATACTCTGAAAAGTGGCTCAGTGACTGCCTTGACAGTTTTTTTGGTTTTGGAGATCTCTGGACTACTTTTACCCTTAAATATGAGGACCTGATGTGACCAAGATACCTCAGATTTTACAGCTATGAGCACTAGGACTTCTTGTCTATTGTAACAGTGTGTAGAATGAAATGAGGCCAGAGTTTGTGTTGTGAAACTAAATATATTGAAGGCTTTTCAAGTTTGGTTCAGCAGTAAATTGTGGAAAAAAAGTCGGGAAAGCAGCATCTTGTGACTGAAACATGGGACTATGAGTTGGTTCTGTTTGTACTACTTCTCCCTCTTAATTTTCCTAACATGTGGCTCTGAGCTTGTAGCTATTGTTCTCCACTTTCAGTCACCTAGGGAGCAGGAGGGTTATGTACTCAGGTGACAGCTGATGGATGGAAATTGAGAGGAGTATCAGCTCTGGCTTGCTTCCTTATGGAGCTTGGACAGCTCAAGAAGGAGGTATGAAAAGGAAGCAAAGTGGCAAGGAGATGGGGAAGAGCTGATTGTCTGAAGAAGAGGGATATCAAGCAGGGGCAGAGGATGCTGCTGTGGCACTGGCAGCAACAATTCCAGTGTCCTGGGTCTGAGCTGCCACAAGCCAGTCACCTGATCGGGGGAAGGTGAGGGAGGAGACGTGAGTACTGCAGCTTTTCTAGCAGAACAGCGTCTTCTCTGCAGCGGTGCTTCTGGTTTTGAACAGAGAATTGTTACAGGGCTTACCCAGACAGGTTGCATGATTGCTAGCAAGAGGCAAGACTCTGGGAAAACTGTCTGGGTTGGTGTGTGATGGCAGCTTTCATCTGATAATATACTGAGTTGGAAGAAACCCATCAGGATCATGAAGTCCAACTCCTGGCCCTGCACAGGACCATCCCCAAGAGCCACACCGTGTGCCTGAGAGCATTGTCCAAACACTTCCTGAACTCTGTCAGTCTTGGTGTTGTGACCACTTCCCTGGGGAGCCTGTTCCAGTGCCCAACCACCCTCTGGGTCAAGAACCTTTTTCTGATATCCAACCCAAACCTCCCCTAACACAACTTCAGGCCATTCCCTCGGGTCCTGTCACTGGTCACCACAGAGAAGAGATCAGTGCCTGCCCCTCCTCTTCCCCTCACAGGAAGCTGTAACTGCAATGAGGTCTCCCCTCAGTTTCCTCTTCTCCAGGCTGAACAGACCAAGTGACCTCAGCCACTCCTCACATGGCTTCCCTTCCAGACCCTTCCCCATCTTTGTTGCCCTCCTTTGGATACTCTCTAACAGCTTAATGTCTTTCTGATCTTGTGCTCATTCAGCAGAAGACTTTCCATGTCTTTACAAAGGACTTTAAATTAATACATTACACAGTTATGGTAAAATACCTGTACTTGAGACTTGTGCAATTTTATGTCTACTCCACCTTTGAGCAGAATTGTTCTGAGTTTAGCATGGAAGGTTGTACTGGTACAGTTTATTTCCAGATTGGCCATTAATAGCTTGTTTAGTGTATAAGCACTTTTCTCAGTTAATGGAATACGTGGTATTGGAGGTGGTGCATAAGGGCAATCAGTGTGGCTTGGAAGAAGCAGGGACAGGAGCAGGTGAGAGGAGAAGGCTCGGCTGCAGAAGCAGGTAAAGCAGGGGGAATATGGACCCCGTCTGTTTGGGGGTGTAGTGGGGTCAAGAGCTCAGTTGAGAACAATAGAGGGATTAATACTGAGCAAGATACTGAAGAGTTGGAAGCAGCAACGTTTTTCAGAGGTGGAATGTGTTACTCAGTCGGTGAAGGGGATATCCAGGGGTGAAGTGAAGAATGAGAATGTGTCTAGAGAACTTTAGTGCACATGAGAGAGAGAGGGAGTGGGACACCTGCACAGAAGTGGAATGAAGACAGGGCTGAGCCTATGTTTGGAGAAGGCGAATAATGAGGAAATGGAAGGTAGTGTCTGGAATGAGAGGAGCTGGGGAATTGTGGAAGTCCATGAAATAAAAATGGCGAGAGGGTAGTTCCCAAGGGAGCTTGGCAGGGAAACAGAGGAAGCAGAACTCTTTGGCTCCCTATCAATAGAAGGGAGAAGTCTTCAAGAAGACTTTGAAATAGAATTTTTATTTTTCCTTTAATGATGTCCACACCAATGTGTCTGTCTCAGAACAAATGCTTTGAAATTACATGTAATGTAAGATTTTATGTTTTGCTCTGTGGATATTAAATTTTTTATTATTTAATTTTAAAGGAAGTCAGCCCTTTTCTAACTGCAGGGTCGTCTCACTCTTGATCAGTGCATTTGAATTCCAAGCTGGTAATGTTACAAACAGAAAGCATAAACAATTGATGGCAACGGTGTTCCTCAAAAAGTACTGTTAATATGCGTGTATTGCAGAACCTACTGTCTAGCTAACAAGACTTTTCAGTTTCAGTTTTTCAAGTTTCAGTTTGAATTCCTTGGGCTTAGGCTGTGCAGTAAAACATTTTTCCCTGAATGTTTTTAGAGTGCCTTCTTACAGTGCTGAAATGGTAGTTTCAGAAACAAAGGAATCTGCTGCTCTCTGCTCATGTTCCATCTGTTCCTGGAGCTGCATTTTCTTGGTATAGTATTTTTCTTAACCAGCAGCATTTTGCTTTAAACCAGGCATGAAGATTTCATAGTACAGGTTTTCTGTTTAAAATTCAGAGGAATTAAGTGAAGAGTCACGTTTCATAGCTCTAAAAGAAAAATGTTCTACATAACTGAGTGCACAGGTATAACAAGTACTGTTTGCTGTTATGCAAAGCATCAACAGGAGCAGTTTTAGGGGGCTGTTAATGGCAAAGATTCCAGTTCTGAGTTTCCCTTTGGATGGCAGAGAGGAACAATTTGGTGTCTCGGGTGAAATGTTTGATTTCCATTTTTGCTCTCATCATTACTGACTTGGAAAAAAAATAATACAAAATGCATTGGTAGCGCACTTAGGGAAGACAGAAAAATGTGTCGCCCTTTTTCTGTCTGCTGGAAGGCTCTGCTTGACAGTGAGAAAGCATACTATGTTTTCTGTTTATTTTCATCTTAAACTGACTAACTAAGTTTTAAAGCCAGGCACAAGCTTCTGACAGAAGTAATTTTCAACACCCCTGCCTACTGTGTGTTGCTTAAGATGGCTCCTGCGACAGTATGGCAAAGACTGGGGTCTCTGACCTTTGCACGTCAAAGTTGGTACTTGTACCCTGGTTCCCCCATCACGGAAGCAGAGTTGGATGCAGAAGTAGAGTATGCAGTGCAGATGTTTTTCCTCAGTATGTTTTCCTCTTTTCCTTTACGTGTTTTTCTTACCTCTTCCATTCTTCCTCTGCCTTACAGAGTGCTAGAGCAGCTGCGCATATGTGGTCTTCATCTCTATAGAAAATGGATGTGGGACAGGCTGTTACTGGTTTCTGTTGGAGAGGGACAAAGACACAGTTTTGTAATGTGTGTAGAAAAAAGTGGAATTCAGCTAGAGAGAAGAGTGCATGTACCCAATACTGTATCTGCTTGGTGTCGCTGTCATCTCATCCAGAATTATTCCTGTAGCAAAGACCACTTTTATAGATAGGAGGGTGGAAATTATGTGCCTGCTCTAATGTAGCCTGGTGAGATAATCTCTGAGTTTTAGCTTTTCTGTGGTGGTGTGTGTTTTTTGGGGAAAGGGGCTAGAAGGATGTTGATTTGGTTTTGTTTTGTTAACAGTTCAGAAGAATTGGATTTTGAGTCAATGTGTTAAACCATTACATTGCAAGATTTTTTCAAGGCACGCTTGTAAAACCATTCTTTATCTTTTGGTATAAAATTGCTTGACTTGGGATTATTGAGGAGTTTGTATGCAAATACACCTTCAAAGTTTCCTGGTTCAAAGGTTCTTCTGTATTGTGTGCTGATAAAGGTAAAACGTGGAAGAACTGAATGTATGACCAAGGCTTGAGTCACTGACAGATTTCATCTTCAGTATCTCGTTTTGCAGCTTAGTTCCTCTCTGACTGAAGTGGTGAGACAGACTTCAGCAAGAACTGAGAATGTCTAAACCTGTTCATAGTTACAAATGTTTTCCCCCTTAAACTTGAAAGACCTGCCTGGTGACTCTTTGGTATTGAAATCCCACCCTGGCACAGGAACGCTGATGAAACTGGTGTGTTGATTTTGGCACTTGCATAAATAACCTCCTTGGAATGTTTTCCAGTTTATATGCTTTTGTTAATGAGTCTTTACAACCTGCAGAGATCTGGTAATGTGTCCTTCCTGCCTCTGAGGTATATTGTGAGAATTATTACTCCATTATTGGATACTACAGGGGTTTTTTTTGGTTTTTTTTTTTTGCAATAACTGTGTTTTTTAAAATTTTAATTTTTTAAAACAAGTTGGGACCACTTTGTTTTTTCTGATTTTAACTTTTGATGTCCTGTCCTTTCCCTCATTTGTGTAGAAGTACGTGTGTCTCAGAGGAAAAAAAAAGGCACTAAGGAAAAGTGCAGGGATACTTGAGTCAGAGGGCTAAGATGCTGTCTTGGTGAGCTCCTCTCCTACTGTTCACCAGTGGTGCAGGAGGTGTTGAAGTGAGTTTACTAGCCAATTTAAAGTTAATGAAAACAACAGAATAATAGTTAATGATAGTGAATTGGGCAGTTTTTTCCACCCCCAAAATGTATTCTGTGCTTGCACTTAAAGAATTAGTATACTTTATGTGGAGCCAAGGAAAATTCTGACTTTATTTTCTTGGAACCCACACAAAATTTTGGAGATGACACTGGAAAAAATTTTACAACACAAGAGGAATTGTGTTTAAATTGCCATTATATTTATCAGACTTGTTTAAGTCTGTGAGAGTCTTTGATGCTGACAGCTGTTTTGAGAGTTGAATAAAAGAGATGCGTCACTGGACTTTTAGCTAGTCACACGACAAAAACTGAAGACTAATCATTACAGCATTTGTCATAATGTAATTTTTTTGCGTTGCTTATAGCTGTGTGAAAGATGCTAACTGGTAAAGGACAGAAGAATTGATTCATAGCTTTTGGGCAATAAACAGATGCTGGTATCTGCTTGAGAGTCATCAGAAACGCCAGCAGAGAAGCGATGTGTTAAGACTTGCAGTTCTGGAGGACTGTTTTAAGAGAGACTAGTAGTGGGTATATGCATGGCAAAAAAGCAGGAGGGTGAAATGCTAAAGCTGCTCATGATGAGAACATAGCGGGGAGTTTTAGCAACCGAGCTGACGTCCTGTGGATGTGTGTCCAAGCCTTACTGCTTCCCCATAATGAGGAAGCTGTTAGGAAGATGAGCCTCAGACTGAGAAGAAAAGAGCAATAAGATCATCCATTAAAGGGTTTAAAGAGTTAAAGGTTTGTGTGGAACCCAGAGGCCTCCTAGTGACACTCCATCCCCTCAGTCAAGCCCATCTGAATGCAGTTTTGTTCAATCTTCGTAGTATCGATGATCTTAAAATTAGCACTTCATAGAAATGACCATTTACTGCCTGGCTGACGTGTGGGTTTTGGTTTTGTGGTTTTCCTTTTGGTTTTTACCTAGGCTTACTGTTCTTTGGAGTTGGTGCGATGTGACAAGTCAATAACCCTTAAACTGAAGTTGCTAAAATGAACCAAGTCTCAGGAGTGTGACTTAGGCATGCACAACTCGTGTGAGATCTTTTCCTGATGTCCTGCTCACTACAGAAGAACGAGAGGACTTCTTTAAGCCTCCAGTCCTTGGAACAGTTACTCACATGCCTAGAACTCAGCACATGCTTGTCCCCATCAAGTGAAGTCTGTGCTGGAAATGAAGCGTGTGCTTAACTGGTGAATGGGCTTGTGGCCTCAGCTGTGTCCTTGGTGCCTGTGCGGTGGTTTGGCACAGTTTGTTGTGAGCACGTGACCCTTGGAAAGCATGGCTCTTCCTCAGTTACCAACTCTGAGCCAAACCATCCACGCTCTGATACCGTGTTACTTCGTGGTGGCCACAACAGTGCTTTCCTTTCCGCATGCCATGTAGTGTGTGCACTTTGCCTCCGTGGTACTGCTTCATGTTTAGGTTTTCAAACGTTGGACCTGATGTCTTTCTGTACTGCTGGATGGGTGCCATCTTTGTTTGAAATGACCAAGATTTTAGTTGATTTTTAACTGTCAGCTTGTCTTTTTTTTCTTTGTGATGTCTCACTCAATGCTGCTTGTTAAATGCTGTCTGCATTTTCTAAAAACAGTTTCACTAAAAAAATTCAGTGTCTCTTTTTTAGCTACCCTACTACCTTGTTAAAATAAAAGGTCTTCACTACCTTTGAATGAAACAACCTTTGAACAACAGCCTGTTGACTGATAGAGAGCAAAGTTAAATTAACTGAAGTTTAAATGATTTAGGAGTTACAACCCTCTTTGGCAGTAGAAGAATGTATGTTCTGTCTCCGTTTGTTGGCATGCTCTTGTCCAGTATGGATAAAGAAAAATAAATTGAACATCTCTTGTATTTTCTTAATTGTTAGCCGCTTGGAAAATTATGGGTCAGGTAAATTGATAACCCTGTAAGTATTCTTCAGTCCATGGTTCTACTGTTACCTTTCATTAAACTGCTTTAAGTGCATGGTGACTCAGGCTGTCCCGATTCCACTGCTGCATTTTTCCATTGTCAAAAGTACAGAAGTTTTGGTCTCATCAGGGCTGCATGGCTTTACTTTGTTTGTTTGGCTAACCTGTTTGGATCTCCATGCTCCAAGACTGAGCAACGCAAACTTCATTCATGAAAAGGGAACACTTTGTGCACACTGAGGGCATCACTTGCCAGCTCATCAACATTCCCTAATTGTATTTCTTGCTTTTCAGAGCTCCTCATGTTAGAAACACCAATTAGACACTTAGTGTGTATATATATTTTTTTTTTACTATCACACTGTGTTCTGTGACTGTGTGAAGGCACATTATTTAAGAATTTATACACTCTTTTAAGTGAATAGCAGAATTCTTGCACTAAGAAATGTTTGCTTACTATTTGAGTGCTGGTTTCTAAGGGCTTTGATTCACAAGCTAAAATGGCTTGCAGGGTTTGTGCTTCTGTTGTACACACGGGGCCGGGAAAGCTGATAATCTTGTGAAATAGCTGCATCTTAGGAGTGCAGTGATTTAAGGGAAATATCACAGATTCTCTTTTGTTAAGAATGTAGTGCTTTAACTTTGTGCAGTAAATAGCTTGTGAATCAGAAGCCTTGAGCAGCTGATTGCTGTTTTCTTCTGTTAAAAAGCATTTATGATACAAAGGAAGGTGAGTGGGATAGAAATGCTCCCTTTGTTTGTTTCATTTTGTAAGTCACAGTTGCATCCTTTAAAAGTGGCTTTTTCCTCAGTAAATAGTGTAGGTTAAATCAACACTATTTTTATTTTGACTGGTTAAAATATTTTGTGCTATTTGTCTGTAATCTCAGTCTTGGGTTTGGACTGAATTGTGGGTTTTGCAAAAACACAACTGACAGTTAACAAGAACACAATAATTGCAGCTTAGTTTTGGGGACTCCTGGCCAAGGTGTAGTTACATATTTGCTATAGTGTGAGAGGAGAACCCTCTTAGATGTGTGTCACTATAGAAGTCCTCTAATTTTTGAAGTGAGATTTTCCACTGTGTTTAGTTTGGAATCTAACTCCATAGTCAGATTCTAAGTCCGCTTAACTTGAAAGCTTCAAATGGCATTGGGATGTTTTGCCTCTAATACTTGGAGTAAGAAAAGAAAAATCTTTTTTCCCCTTCTTATGGTGAGTTTTGGAACTGGCAAACAAATAACAGTGCTTTTTGAAACTCTGTATGATAAGCAAACAAAGGTAAGTTTCCTTTGTTAATAGGAACAAAGAGTTACTTGAAGCAGCTTTTGAGTTGCTGCAACTAATAATCTTCCTGTTTACAGTAATTCCCTCTGGAACATAAAGTTGGAATGAGGTTTTTTTAATCAAATGTGGAGGGTCTATTTTTCTGAAAACAGCTACTTTTGGTGCAAAATACATATTTTTAAAGGGTAAACTGAAAAATCCCATCTTTTGCACCCATGAAACTAATTAACTTGAGAATGCAAACGCTTACATTTGGGTAAATTGATAGAGACAGAGGATATTAGATTAAAATAGATTAAAGAAGGCCAGTTCTTGTGGGAATCATGTTGAAATTTGGTGCTTCTAATGAATCAGGGCATCAAAGACTTTAGTCTTCTGCTTCTAGTGAACTCTTCATTAATCTTTGTGGACTCAATAAATTTTGGGAGTTGATTGGTGTATTTAGCATTTTGCCTTGCTTCAAGCCCCATTGCACTTGTTTGGATATAAAGTTGCCATGAGGAAAGAAAGAATTAATGTGTAAAACATAGATCTAGAAAAAGCCGACTGTAGGGTTTTTTGTGAATGTTGGGCCCAGAGCAGCTTCTGTGTGGTTACTGGTTCCTTCTGGGTGTGGAAGGCTCTGAAAGGTAGCTAGAATGTAACCTTTATGTAAAGATATCCATTATTTGCAGATACAGATGTTCCAGAGACTGCTCCAACAGACTTGCTTCAGGTCAGACTTCTTCTAAACTAACACTTGTTTGCAGTCTGTACCTCTGGGGGAAGTGTCTGGCAGGCATTGTAACTTGAATGTGCTGTGACACACTCCGTGACCCGTACTGCATGCCTTTGTTACACTATGGTACTGCAACAAAACCAGACTTGCTTTTTTTTTTCCCCCTCTTCTCAAATGTAGGTTGGGGGCTGCTGCAGTCTGAACGTCTTTTCTGTACGTGACAACAGATTATCTCGAATTCCCTCCGAAATTTCACAGGCCACCGAACTTCATGTCCTGGATGTTGCTGGAAACAGGCAAGAGATTTTTGTATTTTCATGTTCTTTTGCTGTATTTACTTAATTCTTCCTGATAGCAAAAGATATTATGTCTAAGAACGGAGTAATAAAAAACCAGTTATGACATTCATGTTAGTGTTACTGTTGAAATTGTCAAAGTAGTCATCCCCCTGGGCCAAAAGTAGCATAAATCGTGTGTTGTCATGAGTGTGATATTTGGATTACTTTGACCCCGAGGAAGAGATTGGACTTAAAAAACCCCCTCTGGATTCGTATATTTCCGAATTAAAACTGAGAATCTAGGCAATGGATAGAGCTTCAGGTGAAGCTACCAAGCCATAATGTCAAGTGGCACTAATATTGGGTGTCTTATCTTCATGATGCAGTGTGAGTAACAAGGAAAGCCACTTTGACCTTGCAGCTTCTCATGACTCTTAGTGCTCCAAACATCAACATGCAAAATGAGTGGATTAAAGCATAAACCAGCAAATTAGTTCAGTTGCTTTGCAGGAAGTTAAATGAAAAAAGAAAAAAACAAAACGGAAGAAAAGTGAATGGCATCTCATCTATGCAATATAATTGTCTCACAGGCACTTACATATTTCTGTTCTGGCCACTGTTTACATGTAAGGCTCCTGACGGGAAGCAGCTGTCTGCCTTCCAGGGTACTTTACTGCACTAGAGAAAGCTCAGCATAGTTTTACCTGTTATTCACAGCTTCAGAGGATTATGGTATAAAGTTAAGATGCAGTTGGTTTTTTTTTTTTTAAAGAATGGAGTAGTTGGAATTGATGAGTACTGCAATGCCTTCTATTAGTCATTAAATTCAATCCTTTCTGTTCCAACTCAGGGATGTGTACTTGAGTCGCCTTCATGACCATCTATTAAGTCTCCTAGAGATTGCCCTGACTTTTTTACTTTGCTTTTTTGAACTAGGCTGACGTATCTTCCCATTTCACTGACTACCTTAAAGCTGAAGGCTTTGTGGTTGTCTGATAACCAGTCCCAACCTCTGCTGACATTTCAGACTGACACAGACCCTGAAACAGGAGAAAAGATTTTAACATGTGTATTACTTCCTCAAATGCCTTCTGAGCCTGGTTGCCAAGGTAAGTGCCTGGAGTCAGCTTTTCGTTATGCATAGAAGTATTACTTCTTTGTTTACCGAGTTGTCTCATAAAGGTTTGTAAAACATGCATAAGCTCTGGTGAGCAAAGTAGCAAAGTTCTGATTGAATTTTCAATATTAAACTTTTTTTTTTTCTGTTATCCTACTAGTCTTCATAAGACTTGAAAACTTGGCACTGGGTGTTACTGAAAATACAGTGACAGCAGCTACAATAAATAAAATACAGATCTGTAAGAAAAAGAGTTACTCATATCACTATTCTGAGGCTTGCCAGTCGGCTAAGTAGTGGTGTCCATATTTGTGTACACTGATTATACATCTTAAATATATCTATATAAGGTGAAATGGTGGCCTTCCAACTGCAATCTCTTTACCAGCAAAATAAATTGCATAGCTAATAGTAAACAGTAGACTTTTTACTTTTTAGCAAGCTAATTTTCTGTCAAGCAAAGGTGCCTTACAGTAACTTTATTATATTCATTAACAGGTGTAGAATTGCAGTATAAGTTGCTTTTCCCTTTTGTGCTGAAACTTGTCTCTGGGTCAGGTGGAACCATAAACTCTCTTGTTAGCTGTGTTGCTGCTCCAGTAACTTCTGAATGGTTTTCGTCCTCAAGCTTTTAAAGCTGTGTGTGAACATTCAAGGGGATTCATCTGAGCTAATATTTAAATTTCTGCTGTAGTGACTGGAGAGCAATTTATCCCATCCAAGAATGGACTTTTAAAAGAAAATTGTGTGGATTCTTCTCCACTGAGTACAAAGGGGCCTGAGGAGAAGAGTGCAGCTGTGGGTATCTGTATTGTAGGTACCCAGAGTTAATTCCAGTGTTTCCAGTGTTAATTCCCTATATGGCTGGAGCAAATAGAAACCATTAAAGCAGTAGGAGTGTAGCAATGCCTCTGTTTTCAGCTTCTGGATTTTAAGAATAATTAAGAATTAAAATAAATAAATGAATTAACTGCTTTAGAATTAGAGAAGATTAAGCTAGTTCAAGAAGAGTGAGGTCGACTTGACTTCCTCTAAAGGCCGTACTTCTAGAAATTAGATTTCCTCCTCTCCAGATGAATCTCTTGGCTTCAAGGGTAGAAGGCTTGGAATTAAGATTGTTGGATGTGTATGCCTAACAATACTGAAAGGATGGGGTTAGTAAAAGCAATGATCCTGTGTTATGGAATGCCATTTAGGGAACTGGCTAATGTCAGCTGGCAGCCATATTCCACAAGAAAAGCCTGTATAGTGGCAAGGCTATTAAATTATATACTCAGTACTCTAAAACTCTGAAACAGTCCAAGTACAGAAATACCTAATTTATACAGAAACTATTTAGTATATGTACTTGATAACAGAAGACTAATGCAAGTTCTGTTTTCTTTCAAAAACTACTGCTGAAGAAATAGCCACTTGTAAGTCTTGGATAAGTGATTGTTCAGATGTTGCAGTTACGAACAATATAGCATGTTGATTGTGTGACTTCTAGTGCATGTTGCTGTGAATCTTGAGTTACATTTTCCTGTTCTGACAGATAACCTACCACGATGTGGTGCATTGGAGAGTTTGGTAAATGAAATGTCAGATGAAACATGGAATGAGCGGGCAGTGAATAGAGTCAGTGCAATTCGCTTCTTAGAAGATGAAAAAGATGAAGAGGAAAATGAAATGGTATGTTTTCCAAGCCTTTGGATACCTCCAGACACTGTGACATTAATGCAGAAGTATAAAAAGTCTCTGAGCATTCTTGCCGTGAATGTTTCAGCTTGGACTGCATGCTTTGTGTGTACATTTGGAGAAGAAACTGTTCATGTTGGCTGCTGAAACTTTTTATGTTGACTTTAAATGCCTTTGTTTTTTCTGCTTTGAATATAACTTTTATATTCTGATGCAGGACAGTCTTCTGTTTTGCTTTGTTTTCCTCTGTCTGCTGAGGATGTTTTCTTTCCAGAAAGAAGATAGGATCTTTCTCTGCATCTGTGAAGCTTTACTGCCTGAAAGTATATAGGGTCTAATTTAGGATTCCAGCACTCTGGCATGTGTCTCCATTAAGCTTGCTATTGTTTGTCTTTCTAATTTCCATTTCCAATCTCTTTCTTGCTCTCTCTCATTCCTTTTTTTTTTTTTTTAACTCCACCATTTGCATTGAAACAACCATAGTGTCCATAAACAGCAGGAATGTTGCTCATTAGTTTCCCACTTAAACAAAGGATGTGGGAACATCTGTCACTGTACTTATAAGACCTCTCCATTAAGTTGGGCTCTGCATGTCCTGAAGATCAAAACACAACATGATCTGTAGTTTTACTAGCTTTTATTAACAATGAAAACTCTTTGTAAAGATTAAGACTGCTTCAGTCATGTTTTCAACGTGCTTCTGTGATGCTCTAAAAAGTTGCTGGTGGTCCTCACTAGATCTCAGCTTGAGATGCTTCGGGGCACTTTCTGGATTGTTTTAGTTTAAAAAGTGACTATAAAAACTCTTACTTTAGTATGGAAATGAACAAGTAAGGTAGTTGCTTACTCCGAAGCAGCAGAAACAAAATGTCTCCTAAGAGGCATGGTTCACTGACTGATAGGGAGTTCAGAATGATGCTGCTTAACAACCATGCCATGCTGAGAATGTCCATACAGCAGTGAGGGCTCAGGTGTTGAAGATAACTGCTTTCAGTCATGGTATTACAGCCTGATTTGAGGCAAGAACCTTTCTAGGGGAAAAAAAGTTTATGATCTTACTGAGGAGAAGGAAAGGCAGATTTCCGAAGCAGTCTTGACCAAAGCACCCACTTATGGGTCATCAGTTCTGCTGTACTCTGCACAGCTTACATGCATGCCACTAAAAAGTAAGTGCATGTATACGTGTATTATACATATATTGCATTTGTGGTGTTCTGTTGGTCTCCAGCCTGGATGCTAACCGGAGTTTTTGTAAAATTTTGTTTTCCTTGTAAAGGTTTCAGCACAGTGATAGACATTCTTGTGTCTAAGGTGGGAGAGAAATACTCCCTCTCAAGATGCTTGTTCTCAATTGAATAGAGAGCCAGACTGTGTGGTGAGGCTGAAAGGCAAATGGAGCTCCACACAAACACTATTTAAAACTGTAAAGAGATCTTGTGAGATTCTTTCAAAATCGGATGAATGTTTTATGTTTGAAATGTGATCTTAAATCACTTGTATGGTTCTGGGGAGAAAAAAATCCCCAAGTATAGTTATGAAAGAATCTTCACTTCATAACTTGTACTTGTACTTCACTTGAGTGGCTTTCAGGTTAGTAGTCCAAAAGAGGACAAAATTTGCTCTTAGAGACTTCTTAAAACCTCCTTCCCTGTCTTCATAAACAAGCAGCTTTTAAAGTAATGTTCACTGCAGAGCATCGTAGTTTGAAAAGGAAAAGGGGGGAAAAAAAGGAAAAGAAATTGATACTTAATATTTGGTATTTGAATGCTGAAGCCTTGAAAAAGTGTGTATTGTTTTTGCAGAGAGACAAAGGCAAAACCACTTATTGCGCTGTTTATTTTTAGAGAACACTTCTAAGGCGAGCCACTCCACACCCTGGAGAATTAAAGAACATGAAAAAGACAGTGGAGAATTTACGGAATGATATGAATGCTGCTAAAGGACTGGATTCAAACAAAAACGAGGTCAATAATGCCATTGACAGAGTGACCACTTCTGTGTAGAGTTTCATCTCCAGGTTTTACCTCCTGTGTCTTCCCCTGCTGTTGAAATGTTCCTGTCGTCTTCTGGGACCTCACTGAGCCCCTTTTTGTTTTTAACCAGAACCTTGATTCATCGTCTCCATACACATGAAAAGTGCGGCCCGCTGGAAGAAAGTGCCTTATTTCATCCAGGCAGTGAACCAATAATTTCGAAAATCAATATTGTAATTTTAATAGTCCTAGGCTTTTTTAAGTTTAATACACTACTGTATGCAGAATACAATATTTTTGTCTTAAACACAGGGGAAATGCTTTTCTTTTCCAGAGTGCTGGGATATCTTCCTCCCAGTGGCTGGATGTGCTGATGAGAAATATAGTTTTGTGGGAAATCGATACACTTTTTTATTTTTTGGCAGCTCAGATGGTGTAAATTTTAAATTTTTGTATAGGACTTTCATAACAAGATGATGTATTTCATTTTTAAGAGAAAATTTATCTTGAGCGGTACATATTTTAGTATTTGTGGAAGAGAACAAGTTTCATGGACACCTGTATTCATTTGTTTGTACCACCCATTGTGCCTTATTGTGTCTGGTATGTCATATTAGTCTTAAATATAGCAACTCTCGAGGAAAGTGAGTAGATTTGGTCTCCTGCTTTAGATATGTTTTTTCTTTTCGGACAGTAATTTGTTGGGAACTTTACAGCAGAGAACTTATGTTTATATTATGGGATCTTAGGTTGTGAAGCACAAATGTTAGTTTTGTTGTAAACAGAATTAAGATTTAATGACCAAACTGCTATTGTTTATTACATAATGCACTCACACTTTAACTTAGTTGTAATGAAACATCTTGGTTTGGATGCCTTGTTGCATTGCAGTCACTAGAAATTCATGCTTCCATTGTTTTTTTTTAAATGTGCCATCTGTAAAATAACTTGAAGAACAGCACGATAGAGTTTCAGAAGCACAGTATGGAATTAGTTTTATGTATTACACAAGAAAGCATGATTCTTTAAAGTGCTTTGGTGGTTTTATAAGAATTTATAAAACCATAATAAAAACATCTTTAAAAGCTTCAGTAGATGTGATGTATCATTAAACCAGCAATTAAAGTATCTATGAATTAATGCTGTCATTGTTACTGTGTTGCACTTCAGTTGTCCAATGCTGATTTCAGGGTCTCGTTAAATCTGTGGGTTGTGGTTTGTTTATAAAGGTAAGTATTAACTGAGTTGAATTCAGTAAATAACAATTTTGCAAAAGCCTGATAAAGCCTGATGTTGATGTCTCTGGGTTCTGTATGTGCCATGAGCTAACAAACTGACTGGTTTGGTGAAAGGACTTAAGGTACAGAGCAAAAATGTCACATATTTAGTGTTCGATGGTGCAATGAACCCAAATTTCAACCAAATGAAAGACCTGAAGTTTTGTGTGGCTAACCACGCCCCTTCTTCTACTGAACATTTTTTCCAGTGTTGGAAAAATAGATTTTTTCCATTTTTCCAACATTTTTTCAAGTGTTGGTTGTATGAGGATATCTGGGAGAAGATAGAAAAGGAGGAGATCCGGAAAGTCATAATAACTTGTGTTCAAATTAATACCTGCAATACGTGAGAACTTTTTAGCTTAACTCTTTAAATTTTCATTTGAAGATTTTACAAAAGGCACTGTTGTCTTTTTGAAACTGAACAAGTAGTTTCAAGCCATCTGCATTCAAATCTAACCTGGCAAAATACATTAGTTTTCATTTCTCATCCCAAAGATTCATCATTTAAGCTTCAAGACAGGAGGGTGCTTGAGGTTTGTAGGTGTTATGTCAGTTCAGTGGTAGTGAAGTTTTGTTCTCCCCAAGGGAGATTTCTCCTGGTTATTCTTGGTAAGCTGCTGTTAAAATAAAACCAAAAAGAAAATCAAGTTTTGGTACAGCTGACTCCAACCTTGGGTAGAGTTTTCTTTTTAAAGTACTTACTGGAATCGACACAACGAAAGTTTAAAAATATAGGAAACCCTGTACCCAGAGTCCAAGTAAACCACAACAAACCCATTTGAGATGAAAAAAATTTCCTAAAAAAGACAGTTCCTAAAAAAGCCAAAGGCAGCAAGACTCTGTGATGCCAGTATTTCATTTGTGTTTAGTGTCTGCTCCATCAGCAAGATGAATGTGTAAAGCCTGGATCTGGGCCTTGCCTGACATGCCACCAGATGAAAATAATTAACTGCCCTTGTGCACCTACTCCCTCCTGCTGCAGCAGAACAAGACGTAAATCTTGTCACGGCGCTGTGATGTGCGCTGTGTCGCTCGCCAGTTGCTTTTCGTACATTCCAGCAGGCTCGTGGAGACTGCTGCAGCCCACACACTCACCACAAGACAAGCACTACTTGCTGCATCCACTTTAGAACAAAGTAACTGGTCAGCAGTCAATATTTTTTACTTTGGTGATTTTTTGAAAATTTTTTTTTTTTTTGTAATAGTGGAAGGAATATTTGTTGTGGTTTCTCTGGCTACAGATACATAAGTGGGTGATCCAGGCTGGTTGCCTTCCTTTGGGACGGTTTCACATTCCTGCACCGAAGGGTGGCTGGTATCGTTTCCTTGTGGTCATCTCAGCCAAAGATGGGTGGTATGAATTGCATACTGAAGGTATTTGCCTCCACTCAATTGTAAAAGAAAATAAATTGAACTCAGACTAGCATCCGACAACTGCTTAATGAGAGGTTAGAGGAGCTGAAGTCCATCATGAGAGACCAGCCAGCTACTATCCCCAGAGGAGTGTTGGCGTTCCTGCTTTTCACTGCCATCTGTCTTCACTTCGCTAACCTGTGTAGTGGAAGTCTGGATTTTTGTTAGGTTTTTCCAGTGAGTGTCTGGGGAGAGATAAAGGAGGAGAGGTGCATTTTTCAGTCTTCTACACTAATACTGTGCAGCACTGTATCTCATCAATGTCTTTTGTTTATGCTTTTTGGTGAGGCAGTTTGGGATTCTGCTGTGCTGCAGGTAGTTCAGCAGTGTATACAAGGTAGTGGAGTGTTTGAGTCTGGCAGTAAGTGCAATTTCCAGGCTACACCTTGAGGTATGGCAACAGCTGCCGGTGGTATGGAATAATAGCAGATGACAAGATGCTTGGATACTCGCTGTGCAAACAGAGACAAGTGGCTACCCTCTCTCTCCTCCTAATGCTGGTTCAGAGTGACTTGCATGTCATTCCACTTGATCGAACCTCCATCAGCTTAGACCTCAGAAGTCCCCCTGATCTCTTGAGTGATCCATGCATGTGCCATTTTATAGAGGGGTTGAGGTACACTTCTCCTCCCAACAGTGTTGATAACGTTCCAGGCAGTTTTGACTGTGTTTTATAGCCAGAAAAAGCTGAGGACACATGTTCTGATGAAGCAATGTCTGTCCTTGAAGCATGAGCCCTATCTTCCCAGTCTCTGGTTTTTTTCTCTTGCTGATGCTGTCAGGAGCCTGAGTAGTGAATATGATTATGACTTTTTTCTCTATAAACTTTTCCTACTTTACTTTGTAAATCTTTTGAGAGGTGAGTTTAATGCAAAGAGGCTACAACATTTGCGTGCTGTTTTATTAGCTATAAACAGGTAACCAGGGAAAATCAACTGACCATAGTGGTGGAGTGGATTTAATATTAACTTGCCAGTTACTGCATGCAAGTTCTCTTTATTCAAAGTCACAATTCCTAGTCTTAAAAGAATAGGAAGAAAAAAGGCACACCTGTGCCACTGTAGTTAGTGCAGCTATGGATTTTTCCATCTCCTGTGTGTTGCTCCACGCTTTTCCCACAACTTCCATGCAATTTATGTGTTGAGATTATTTTTCTGGCTTATGTGCCATGTTTTTGATAATCAGCGTATTGTAGGAAAGTGTGTACTGGAAACTTGCATAATGCTGTTCTTTCCAGCAAGTGACTTGTTTGTGTCCTGCTTGGCCTGCTTCTTGTCTAAGCACTGATGCTTTACTAGTGCTGGGTGAGCAGCTTTTTGCTGATTAGCTACTTAACAGGTTTCACTGCTTGCAGCTCGTAATTTCAGGTTTTAAGAGAGAGTAATGACGCCAGGAATTAAATTTTATTAAAAGTGCATTTTTTAGTATATTGGTTGATACGACCCAGGTTTGCTGTAAATGTCTGCCTCCCACTGAGACAGAAGCACACTGTTTATCAGAAATGTCTAGACCTTTTGTTAATGGAGAATTCACCACCATTCTTTGCCTTGACTCCAGGAAATAAAATTACTTTAGTTTTTCAATTGACTTTATCAGAGTGTTTCCCATCTTCAGTTTCCGACAAAGACAAAAATCTGTTTCTGTGCTTGGGTTGCTGTCAGGGAATATGACAAAAGCTGGCTGGTCTTCACTATCAGTAATTGTTTTGGGTGTTCCCTTTCTCCTGAAGCAATTGTGAAATTTTCAGAGGGACAGTGCCTCCCTCTTTTATTGTAAAGTCAGGACTATAATCATTATTCCACCAGCTGAATGAAGAATGTTGAGTTGGTTTTTTTTTTTTTTGAAGTGGGTAGCACATGCCTGATTTGAGGACAACCCTCTGAGCTGCTTTGCAGGAGCCGTCCTGTCTCTTCTGGTGGGTGTTGGAGACACTGTTTGTTTTATTCCCACTTGTACAGTTCTTGTGACAATGGGCTGGTCAGTCATGGGTTCTGCCAGAGCAGAGGGCTTTGAGGAAGGAGCTCACTGAGTGTAGCCGGACTGTGTGCTAACTTCAGGAGCAAGGGTTCATGGCAGTCTGGTTTTGAATTTGTAACCTGTTCAGGGTGTTCGCCTCTAAACACTGTTGTTATTAGTCCATGAACTCAGAGATCTTAACAAGTAGCTTATCTTTTTCCAGGAGAAGACTTCTCCTGAAAATACAGCATCACTTTTGTCCAGGGAGAGAACTCTGGCTCCTCAGTGGTGTTTCAGAGAAGGGTTTTAGCAAACCTCCCTTGGCATTAATACCAGGAAGCGGACACCTGATGTGCAATAACCTTTGACACTGTTTCTCTGACGTGCTCATCTGTTGCTGGGAAATGTTGTCTTGGCTGGAATCTCTGATGTGCAGCTGGTGGTAACAGCCAAACACCAAATGTTAGCGACTCTGCCTGTGGAAGACCAGTGCTGACTGTAGTAACTTTCTTCAAGATCCACAGATGCACACAGAGCTTGGAAATACCACCAAAGCATCAGCAGCTTGGATTTCAGTTTGTAAGCATCCCCAGTATAACACAGAGAAAGGACTTGGAAGCATTCAGTTAGTTTTGTGTCCCACTAAAACTATCTTCTTTTGCTCCTGAAGCAAACTCGGGCAAGTTAAGGGAATATGCTCGTGATGGAAACAGTCTGATTCTATGATTGCTCTCAGTAAATTGCCAGTTTTACTCAACCCCAAAATAAATGGGCTGCTTTAAATCATTCTGAAGTAGCTCATAGGAGATGTGATTGTCCCATATTTCTGGAAGACTAAACAGGGCACTACATCATGACATGATTATAAACGAGTGAATTTCTTTATAGTTTGTTAATGGCATCATGGGCTTCCGCTAAGCAGCTTAAAACCAAAACAAAATCCAAACTAACAAACAAAAAGGTTTGTTTGAATACTACTGATGACTTTTCTTCGTTCAAAAGGGGAGAAAACTTCCAAGTCTGAAGAACATTTGCATAGTGGATGTTTTTAGGATAACCTACAGCAAATTTTTAAAATTGTATTTTCAGGAAGTTAAAAAAATCTCATCTGGATAGTTAATACTTGAATATCTGAGTTTGAAATTAAGTCATGTATTTACTGCTAGCAAAGGGTATAAGGCTTGCTTCCATAATCAGTTCAGGCAGCTTTTACGTTGCCTCTCCTCCAGTGAAAGCATATTCAAGGACACCTTTGTTTCAGCAGCATTTTGTTCAGCTTTTGTTTCATGTGAATTGCACAAAGCTTTCTTAGAAACAGTCTTTTGTACATTAAAAAGGGAATGAGTCTGAAATAGTTTTTGATTAGTAGAATGTGTTATGTGTAGTTGTACTTAGAAGGAGAAAAGTGTTTATGTTCTAGGAAATGTATCTTTAAAAACATTTTCTTTCCCATAATTGTGCTCTTCAAGCAAATCATCTTTTAAATAGAAAAATAGGCGAGAATATGTGTTTGGGTCAGTTGAATTGTAGTAGCAGGTGTATGGCCATTGAAATGTTCTAGGTAACTGGATTCTACTTGCCAGTGGAGACCAGGCTGTGGCTGTAGACGTGGCTGCTTCAGAGACGTGGGTGTCTTTCATATCTTGGCTTTTATTGTTAGGCTGTTTTGGATTCTCTTTCATTTACCAGAATGTTTTAGGGTGATAGGTAGCATTTGCACACCTTTGTTTCCTGGAGGAAATTCATTCTCTAGGGCATTTGTTAGTGAGATCCTATCAGAATAGACACCTTGTGCTTTATGAGAACAATTTGTCCTCTTATGTACAGGGGTATGATATGGAGCAGTAGTTATGTTATGAAGAGACTGCCTTTGAAAAGATGAAAAACGTGTTGAAAGGAGGTAAAAATGTCACTTGACTTGCTGGTGAAATAGTGAAGCAAAATGGTCTGTTACTAATCAGTTAGGATCATTAACAGTGAAGGGAGAAGAAAAATGTGTTTCCATGGAACTTAATAACTGCTAGGCTGATAAATATTTTCTTCCTCCAAACACTTGTGCATTTACAAAACATCAGTGTTACACCGCCCACGTACCCACGAAGCTTAAAGTCCTAAATACAGAATTTGCCTTTTTTATTTCATTCCAGTTATTTTAAAGAAAATGTAAATCTATGTGCATCTCACTTTGTGTTTGCTGCTAATGACTGAAACCAATCATGTTTTTAATCTTTTTGGGTCTTAGCTTCCCCACGTATGAAACACAAGAAAGAACTTCCAAACTCTACCTGTGTAGTAAAAAAAGACCAATTATAATCTGTAAAATTCTGTAGGGAGAACTGATTTTTCTTTCTTCATATTAGGATATTTGCCAGTAGCCTCCTGTCTCAAAGCGTGGTCCTATAGTATTTAATGTAGTGAGAATGAGCTAATAAATTGCTAGAAGTTTTTTAAGAGAGCTTCATTTTTGGAGTACAAATCTACTGTCTGTTATCTGAACTACCTTGAGGGGTGATGGAATCTTGTTGCCCATCTAAAGCAATTTTCATTAATACATCAGAGTAAGGAATTGGTTTTATTTTTGGCAGGGAAAACAAAATCCTGTAAAAAAAATCAGACTGAGAGGTTGAGTTCACTGTCTTCTTATTTCCACCACTTATTTCTCTCTCTTTTCTTTCATCAAAAATGATCAAGTTGTAAAAAACAATTGAGGATTAAGATTTTTTGCAAAGTAATATTAGCCTGCACTCACAGCAGTAGCATTCATTGGCTTGGTTTCTCCATTTTACTTCGTGAAAGCATAATTCATGTGGTGTTTTGCATAGAGCAGGTACATGCAAATATAGACTAAAAGGCATTTCTGGTTGTTCCATTCCATCTTTTGCTATTGATACAACCAAATTAGGAAACTTTCGTAAAGATAATGCTGTCCACAGTACTGTGTAGACCCGGTGAAAATACTTCACCAGAATTGTTCTGTTGTTTCTATTTTACTTTGTAGTACTGTAGATCAAGAATATTAAAGACTAAAATTTCTTGGGTTACAGGTGTTAAACAGGTACTGAATTTTCCTACGGCTGTATGTCAGCATGAGGAAAAGCATCCTGCCGTAGGAGAAGGCAGACAGGGAACAGGAGTGCCCTGTAGCTCTGTGTTCCCAGCCGAACTGCAGGGGGCAGAGAGATGAAAAATCTACTGATGTTCATCACCTTGCTCCTTGTGCATACAGGAGGCTGCCACTGAGCTCAGTGTTTGCCTAAAATGATGAAGGGATTGTCAGCATAAGCTTAATTAGAAATCTCTGTCTGTTATGTTGAGGGAATAGCCTTCTACTGGTTTTGCAGAATTTGGCAGGCTGAGTTTGAGAAGCTATTGTTTAGGATTAGGGATCAGGGTCAAACAAGGATGAGACATTTCCTTGGAAGAAGTTGAATGCTTCACTGTACCCGTGTTTATTTTTAGAGTGAAATTGCTTTATGACTTCCTAATGAGCTTAGAAGTTGACAAGGATTTAAGCTGTCTCTTGAAATACCCTGAACATTGAGAGATGTCACATTAGCTATTCTGAAATACAACAGACCAAGCCAATAGCAAACAATTTTACCTAGTGTACTGTTTATCTGTCTGATTAGAATTGCTATCCCCCTAGTTAATATTCACAGAAAGCAAAGTTTCTGTTTTAAGGGTACCCTATGTTTCCTTATTCAAGATGAGCGTGAAGAAGTATCAGGAGATATCCTGCCTTGCATTTTGAATTGTCAGGAGGAAGAGGAGCCGCTGCCGTGTTGGGATTGTTTGTGCTGCTTTCCCACTGATACAGCTAAATTGACAATCAGCCCCAGTGTCCTGAGCAATGTGGTTTAGAATAACCAGAAATATGGGCTATTTATCAGCAAATAGCGGTATCGCCGAGTGTCAGTGCTGTTCAAAATGTGATTTTAACAGCAAATTTCCTGCAGAGGCCAATCATGCCTTCCTTGTACAATACAAATGATCCTGTGTTGGGGTTATCATCCTTTCAAGACTCACAGAAAGGTTTACGGTGTTTTCCAATGTGGTGCTGAGGTACTGTCTGTTTCCATTTCCTAGTGTTTTCAGCCATCCTAAAACCAAAAGCAAATGAAGAATCCCAAGGGGACCTTCTTTGGCAGCTGAAGATGAATCAGTGTGTCCAGCATGAACAGTCTTGTCCTATTTCCTTGTCTTTCTCAACCGTAGATCTAATAGAGATGGTGACGTCTGGGTTGCTGGTAGCAGCAAGAAATATGTGTGTGTGTGTGTGAACATAAGCATTCTGCATTTAAAAAGGAAAATGGAAACTTAAAGAACTGTTAAATCTGAATCAAATACCTGTTAAAACATGTGAAAGTCACCACGTGCTTCTGATTGCCCCACCACAAGCTTGGTGAAAATTGGTTTTGTTAGTTTGTTTTCTCCATTGATGTATCTTATTTGTACGGCATCAGGCTGCTTTTTGCCATTGGATTTGTATCACTGTAAGAAAATGCAGAGGTGAGATTAAAAGAAAGCTTCAAAGACAGATAAAGGTTACTTTGAAAAGTGACTTCTAAAGTACACAGGCAACCTTGATGCAACTTGTCGTACAAACTTCTGTGTACGACTGAGAGAGGGGGAGTATTTTGGATGTAAATAAGTGATGGACATTTTGGGATAATTGGACTATAATCACTTTGAAAATCAGCAATCCTTAAAAGATCAATTAAGTGTTGTGTTTTCTCTTGGTACCATTCAACAAATGAAACATTTTATTTAATGAATAATGAAGAGGGGAGTGACTTAGTAGTATTTTTTAACTCAGGTCGTGAGATGAGATGGTCACTAAAGATCTAAGTACTCTTGTTTGTTTTCTTAATAGTACACTTTATTGAAGACTGTTGTCGATCATTAATTCTTCTTTACGATGCTGAAGGTAGGCTCGGTCCCATGCTCTTATAAGTCCTTAAAGGCTTCCACTATTTTCAGCAGCCTTTGCTTGCTCTTTATATCACCAGTAATGCCCATTAACTGGCAAAGTGTCTCTCTGGGAGTGAAGGTACCTCTAAAGGTAAAAAATGGAAACACAGTATTTGCAAGAATCTAAAATACCTTGCAGAACTTGCCAGGCTTCAGGCTTCAATCGCTTTCTTAAAATCTATTAATTGCCTTTTTTTTTTATGTCCTCTTCCCCTCAGGACTCTATCAAGTGGCTTCCCAAGTCTCCTAAATTGTACAGTGGCCATAACTGGAGCTCCCAGGGCTCTCGCTGGGCCTCGTTGAAAGGAAAGGAAGGTTTTCATGGTGGTAACCTGTACAAATTCAGCTCTGCTAATGGAAAATGGAGAGAAGGAAGGATCAGTCCCGAGCAAGAAGCAGAGGAACTCGAGGATCCCGATGATGTAAGTAGTCTGGAAATCCGGAGAGACGATGTGTGTCTCTGAAGAGGCTATAGCTGCTCACAGTGCTATGCAGCAGAGCACTTTGGGTTTGTGCATTGCTTATAGTCTCATGTCCTTGCTTGTACAGGGGTTACAGAGTTATGTTCAATGTTTTATTCCTTTACTTTGCTTGCAATTAACCCATCCAACCCTCAAGAGTACAGCTCAGCTTGCAGGTTAAGATGAGCAACCTGAGCAATGATGAGACACGTTTTTTACTTTACTCCTACTTATATCCCCAGTTACCAACCTCCCTCCATCTCTTTCAGGTAAGTAGGTTGTTGGCAGCACTTGGGGCTCAGCGTCTCCCTAGGCCTGGATGGTAGAAAAGTGAGCTTGCAGTGCTGCTCCACTGCATGTTTTGGGTGGTGCCCTTCCAGGATGCTGATGTCTGTGAGCCCCTGCCTGCTGTAGTTCCTCCAGCCTGTGCCTGCCAGGTGTCTGCCACCTGTGCGGCAGCCTGGCTGCCCTCTTGGTCCTAGCCTGGGAAAGGAGGTTGTGATTGCACTCTTGCAGCCTTTCCCTTTCAGGGCATTGCTCACCATTCTTCCTGATGTTTGCTGGGAGATGAGGGAGGAATTAGGGCTCCTGCTCCTCTTCAAGACCTCTGCTTCCTTCCCAGCCCCTGTGAGTGCTGCTGGTGTGCCCCTTCCTCCAGCCCAGTCCTGGCTCTTGCTCACGGCCTTCCTTCCTGGCACCCACAGCACCACAGTCCTGCAGAGGTGTCCAGGTTAGTCAGCCTGGCACTGTAAAGAGTAAATCCCTCTCAAGAGAAGAAAGGTAATGAATGTTTTATGTGAGTTAAAGCGAAACAAATTCCCTTTTAAGTGAAAATAGGAAGCAATCATGCCTTATGTGCTTTCCCTGGGGTTGGCAATGCTTCTTTCCATCCCAACCAAAAAGAGATTGTGGGAAAGTGCCAATATAGATTGAAAAATAAAGTGTCCAGTGGGGTCCTGCACAGCTGTTCAAGGTAATGCCATTGCTTTTTATTTCTAGTATTAAACTTCCAAGCTTAGAAAAACACATATGGGGCTTATTTTCAGAGGTGTTGATGTGTGTTTGCTGCATCATTTTACTGGAAACAGAAGATAGAAGGATTTGGGCAATATGAAGATCTGATTTGACCTTAACTCATCAAATTAGGGAGCAAAAATCAGCTAAATATAAATAAAGCATTCATAAAATGTGAACAGAATTTGGGCATTGTGTCTGAATTTCATGTAACCCTTTGCCAGGAATAACTGACAGCTGGGAAACATCACAATATTTTGCAGTCAAACTTGCCTGAAGCTTTAATTGTTTGGTGGATGTATATTAATTGTGCATTTCTCTTTCCAAGCCCTTGTGGTTTAGCTAAGCATAGGGTGACATTGTGAGCTCCTCACTGCATCTCAGAGTAGGTTCATCCTAGAGCCAGGCTTCAAAGTAGGCTTTAGTATGCATCACCTTTGAGGTTCCATTTCCAGAGGACTCCTAAATCACTTGCGTTTGCAGGTCTCCACTCACTGCCATTTGCAGCTAAAGTCAATCCAATGACTGAAACAAAGTCTTGGATACAAAGATGCAAGGTAGGGGCTTGCCTTCTCTCTCACGCCTGTGCTCCCAAAAATGGAACGTGAGCTTTGAGGAGCTATGAGAAATGTTTTATTTTCTGTGTGGAAATTTCTTTCCTTTGCCTTGTGTGTGTGGTTCCTTCCCCTGGAACAGTGGATTTGTGCTACGGGGCTGCCAGAGGCTGCCCAAAATAGTCTTGTTCTCATGCCCTGTCATTTTCACAGGGCAGTGCAGGGTTTATGCACAAATGGATATATGTGTGCTACATGTGCTTGTGTGTGCTAGGGAATCTAGTGGAAGGCTATACAAATCCCAGTCCTCTCCCTGTTCCCACAGTTTCAACCCCAGTGTTGAGGGCAAAACATGCCCAGAGAAAAAATGGTAAAAGAAATCCTTGTATGTTTGCTGTAAAGTTCCAGTTTTGTCTTCAGTGAAACAAATTCTATCATACAGCAATGTGAGAGTGAGGAGCAAATTCATGTTAGCCCAGGTAAGGTCTGTGTTTCAGATTCTCCTTGCTGTTGCTGTGTTTACCTTTTTTATCTTTAACCCTCAGGAACCTATTTCCAAGTTTTCCGGCAGCCTTTTCGATAACAGTGATGGCATGCGAGATCAAAGACATACCAGAAAAACCCTTCAAGAAAAGCACAAGTTGGGAATGAAAGGGAAGACTCTTCCAGGATCTAGCACTAAGGGGCAGCCACCTGTCTCAGCAGCAGGCAGCTTCCCCAGCGAGAGCTGCCGGATCCCGGAGCAACTGCAGGTGCTGGATATGCCGCAGCCCCCGCTGAAGGTTTGGAGCTGCTGCGCGGGCTGTGCTTGCTGCTGGGGGGCTCTGCATGTCTGTGGGGCAGTTCCTGTGCCTCTGGGGGGAGCCCTCTTGTGTGAGGCAGTTTGTAAAAGATGCAAAGAAGGGGGGACATTGCATGGCAGATGTCATGAGGCTTACCTTAGAGAAAGTAAGATGAGAGTTGTCCTTGCTCTCCATGGCTTATATGGAAAAAGAATTTCCCATTAAAAAACCCCAACAAAGCCCCCTTTCCTTGTAGGCATGCATCTCACTTTATATATATCCAGCTTTGGTATTGTGAGGTCAAGTCAAAGGTATGTGCAGGTGGACACTGAGCTGAGTCTCTGTTCAGTCTGTGGTTTCAAAGCAGTGGTGACAAGTCTTGCATGTGCCAGTGTTGAAGGGTAGCACCATTCTTCCCTGGGCTGGGCTTTCCAGGGGCATGTCTACTGGTGTTCAGAGTGAGAGCTAGATTTTCAATGCTTGTGTACTTGATAGGCAAGATTTTTGATTAATCAGGCCACTTATCCATTATAATTCTTTTCCAGGTAACCATTACTGTGTGCAGTCAAATGGGGAGTCTTGGTATTAGCATTGCTGGTGGAAAGGGCTCATCTTCATGTAAAGAAAGTGATGAGGTGCATTTCATTATCCAAAATTTATCTAGTGATCGTTAGGAATAGACTGATGAGTAGTTCCTTGAGTTATTGTGTTTTGTTGTTTTCTTTCTGAGATTGTCCTTCATGTAACATTACTGTTTTTGTGATAAAGCTATCAAGGGTAAACATAGCTTATTTCCCAGAGTAGGATCTGGCATTAGATTTTGATAGGGAAGCTCCAGAAGGGATGATTTGGGAGAGAAACCCAAATGTAAACCAATGATTTTGCAAAGGCAACCTGATGGCTGGAACACTGTTGTCTAATTTTAATTTTCTGCCTCAATTTGGGGTTACTCCCTTGGCAATCCACATGCTTCTCCCATCTCATTTGCTCATTCCCAGGAGCTAACTTGATTTGAGAGAAATATTTCACACATTTTCTCACTGATTTATCATTCAAATAAATCTTTGTTTTCCAGTCTGTTCCCCATGGCCCATTGTAAACAATTACTGACTTTTGTTCCTTGTTGTATGTGTCGGCCATGGAGGCTTCTTTTTTTTTTGTCTTGCTAATGTGCTAAGGCATTTAGTTTTTAATTTTATAGAGGCAACAGAACAATAAGTCTTGAAAATTAATTACTTCCCCTTTTCTTTTTACATCTAAGAACAATGGGAGAAACTGTCACGTCTGAAAACTATGTTTTGTGTTACCAGGGGATCCTCATTGCACGGCTGCCAAAAGATGGTCCGTCAGACTCGGCTGGGGTACAAGCAAGAGACAGAGTGGCTGAGGTACACGGGTTGTTTGTCACTGTGGAGTGTGTTCTCTTGTTGTTGTCTTTAAATCAAATCACTTAAGAGTTGGGGAATTTGAGATCCAGATCTAGGCTTGCCTTAGCTTTTTAGATACTTGCCATTATGAAGAAAGGATAATAACATGAAATTGTTGTATTCCTTCTTGTTACGTTCTGGTTGTCAGATCTTTATGTTCAAAGTGCTTAACAAAATATTATTCACTTAAATGAATGATTTACAAAGGAAAATAATGGTCTTAGTAAGCAGTTATGTAAGCATAAATGCAGTTGTATTTGATCCAAGAAGCTTTCTTGTGACATGGTATTAGATTTTCTAGATGAGTTCATTGCAGTTGTAACAAAGAAATATAAACTAGATGAGCTTGTTTCCCCAAGGTAATTTTTGGTGGGAAGAGAACAGCTCAAAATAACTCCCCTGATGGAGGCTTACAGTGCCAAGTGCCAAGGGATAAATGTGCCTCTCGGGCTGCTCCACCTCAAGCCTCGTCTTTCCTAGCAGAAGCCACATTCTTGAGCTTCAGAGTTTCCCAAGAACAGTGGGAAAAAATGGTCACATACAGTTTTGTAATGTGTACTTTTGATGTACTGTTTGGTTTCTACCTGCTGAGAATGGGGGAGTAGGAAGAGAGCCTCTATCAAATTACTTCGAGGTGAAACTGACCCATATTTTTTTCAGCTCTTGTTCTCTTAAACTGTCACTTATACTTGCTTATATTAATAGTTTTTACTTCAGCATGCTCCATGTTGAGTTAAGGTGGGATAGAGCAAGCAATATTACATGTCTGTTAAATTGTCAGGAGTAGCGATACAACCTGTATCAGCCAAAGACTATTTAATGATAAATTAATCTACTAATGTTGTAAAACTATGCCATGGACTTTTTAATAGAGGGTGGCATTCCATAATATGTAAATACTGTGTTAGTTGAACAGTTCTTAAAAGGTTAATTATAGATAAAAATCTGTATAAGTTTATATTTTTTCTTTTGTGAAAGGTATTTTAACAAATGTGAGAGAATGTAAGTAATTCTCTACATATTTCACCATTTCATTGGGGAAAAAACCCCAGGATTTTTAGTTGCTGTACCTTTACCTTCTGAGCAGAGTTTCTGGTCAAGTTAGTGTCTTAAAAATCAACCCCATTGCTCAGGTTTCCTCCATGAGGCTATAATTAATTTTTTATTTTGGGGGCTATTTGGAATATACTAGCTTTTAATGTCCGTTCACTTAATCAATAATGAAACAAGTGAAAAATAGAAGAAATTTCTGTTCCATGCTGTTCTGCCCTGCTGTTATTGTACAAATAGTTAGGATTTCTCGATCTCCCACAAGATGGCAGAATCATTCATCTGTTTAGGGAATATAGAAAACAACTCTCTGCTTTTTGTGTGTGTGTGTGACGAGAAGGAATTAATGCAATCAGGTGTGCTATAGAAATACTAATGTTTTTACCACTGGACTAATCTGTGTACAAATAAAAAGCATTTTTCTTTTGACACTATGTGTTACCACTTCTTATTCTTGAACTGATAATTTCAACAGTTCAAATATAAAATTCACCAAAAATGGGAAACAGTAGGAATTGCAATTTTATTTGCTTTTGTTGTACAGCCACATGTAACAATAGGGCCAGGTGTTTGTATACTAACTTGAGAGGGAGGGAGGGAATTGCTCTTCTTAAACAGCATTCAGAATAAAAATATGTTCCTGGTGTTTTCTTTTAAAGGCAACCTTTGTTTCAGAACCTGCTGCCCTTGATGCTGGTCCCACGGAAGCGTCCCCCAAGGGCAGCCCCTTCCCGACAGTCAACCATGTCATAACAGTAAGTAGGATGGCCCCAGTAAATAACAAATCACTCTTACCTAAGAAATTTGTGTCATCTGTCATTAATGCTGATAAAGACTGCACAGAACTTGACACATATCAAAGACCAGCAAGCCTACCAAACATTTGCTTGGCTGTCACTGTAGCTGGGACATGGCTTCTGGAGGAGCTCAGCTCCTGGGTGAGCACCCGTGTAGCAGAGCAGAGCTTCTGAAGCACTCTGGTTTGGGGACTTTAGGGTGGTGTCCATTCCCTCTGGTTTAAGTCATTATTCTGTTGTCTGGACTCTGTCTCTAGCTAATGGAAGGAGCAGATTTTCAGGGTCCCTCTTTTAGGAGGGAGGGGGTGAACTGCTACCCGGAGGTGACCATTTTCATCTTTTGACTGGAGCGGGGAGCTTGTGCCACAGGCTAAGACATGCCTGTATTTTAGGTGACAGATGAGAGTAAGCCTACTGTACATATCACAGAAGAAAACAGCTGAGCCTGCAGGGTGGCTTTTAGAAATCCACTTTTTTAAACTTCTCTAGCAAGTTCAACTCTCTGAAGTTCAACTGCCCTAATCTTGGTCATCTATGTGCACACCTGAAACTATGGCTTTACTAGGAAGATACAATAAGATCAAGGAATCTGAATAATTACGGACAAAAAGCACCTTACTTGTGTGGAGCTTCAAGTACCAAGAAGCAACAACTGTTTCTCCTACAGCAAATGCCAGAGGAATGCTTTGTTTGATTCCTCTTCTTTCAGCCTTTTTAAAATCATTCTCTATGAATACCATTCACAACCCAGCTAATGGCAAAAAAAGAGAAAGTTTCTATATTATGTAAAAGACTATAATTAAGGATCATACCAGTTTTTATTAACCATTTAGATAACTAATGTGATTTGTTAGTTGACTGAAAAAGTGAGCAAATAGATCATGCAACTTTCCTCTGTTAATCACTGTTTGCGAAGCGTTGAGCTACAGTTTTTGTCCACGAGATAGGCTAAGAAAGGTTTTCTCTTCTGTTAGTTGCTTAAAGAAACTTATTTTGAGGCCTCTGGCCTCCAGCATCATCTTGTGAAACTTTTAGACCAGTCTTATTTTCCAGCTGAAAACGCTTTCATCATTTTGGGTTTTTTTTGTCCAGCTTTACCTGGTAGCTGTTTCTTACAGTCTATCAGCATTGCAGGAAGCATGAGGTTTCCTGTTAGAGGAACCACTGTTGAAAGGGTTTATTCATACATTGGTGGTGGCCTGGATCTGTTGCAGTAGTATCTGACTTCCAGTATTTTCATCCAAAAAGAGGAAATTACTGCATTTTTATGTTGTATGCCTCCCTTTAGAGTTCTTCAGCTGTAGGGGGAGGGGAGGAGGCAGATTAGACTGAACTACTTAACTTAGAGCAGAGTACTCAGAGGGCTGAATATGTTTCCAGTGTCAAAAGTAACTGATGTACAAGTTCTTTTGTGAGGAAACATTAGTGTTTCTGTTTTTTTTTTTTTCTTTTTTGAAATAAAAATCGTTGTGCTGTAGCAAATTATATATGTTATTGCCTGTAACCTGGAGCAGCATTTATCAATTTTAGGGATTATGGGCTCGTGGGGAGTATCCCGCAGACTTGGGAGTGCTCAGTTTCTCATCTGTTCTCACTTTGAAGTCCCTCTTATTCCTCAGTAACTGAAGGAAATCTTATTATCTGAAAAATGTTTAGAGACTGGCTGCTCATGGAGGACTTGCTTTGCATGTTCAGATAAGCAGGTGGCAGTAGGACCTTAATGCAGAACCTTCTTCTGTGCTAGGAATATAGGAAGGTTCATTTCCTTTGTGTTTCTGATCAGGTTTCAATAGAAGATGGTTGTGTCTACATCAAGGGAGGGAAGGATTGAAGCATAAAGGCAGAAAAACCAGAGACTCCTATTACTATTCTGCAAAAACTGAGTATGTGCCAGATGGTGTCATCTTTCTTCTCCCTCTCTTCCATGTCATCATCCTGCCTTCCAGCAGATACTGTCTTCATCTGTTTATTTTTATTAAATTTTAATAAACATCCTCTTTGCATATGCTCTCTGTGATAATATTTGTCTCATTCTTGCTAGCCAGAAGCCCCCCTGTCTCTTTGCCTGCTGCTCTGGCATTACAACAGGCAACGCTGCTGCCAGCTTCAGGTTTCCTCTCTGTTTTCCACAGGCTTGGTTGCTCTAACTGCTTCTAAAAGCCTCATTTAATTGTTAACTCATCCAGCCAAACTCAATTTCAAACCCTCTGTGCCAGCTTTAAGATTTCATGACAGTGTGAATGACCACTAATTAATTGGACAAATGAAATGTTCTTTCATAGTGAGTCATTGTTTTGCAAAGGAAAAATGAGAATCTTCCTTGGTTTTAATTATGATTGAGTATTTTGCTGACGTAGATAGAGGCCTCAGAACTTTAATTACAATTAGATAGTTTTTACACACAGTATTTTATAGACTTGCCTCGGTTATGCTAATCACGCCTCAAAAATATGAATTTTTTTTTACTTTGATATGTATACATCTAAATAAAAATACTTGTATTGAACTTAAACCAAAAAAATCAGGGATATAAACACATGCCCACACTGACTTTAACAGAAGGAACTTTAACTTGGATTCTGGAGTCTTTATTTCCAGTTCTGTTATTGTTCCCTATCCATCCTCTTAAACATAGAGCCAACTCTTCACAGTCTTTCTCCATCATAAATATTTTCATTCAAGCTCTGACCGAAATTCCCAGTGGATTTTGTCTGACTGAATGGAGAGTGTTGACAGGTTTCAGCATCTTCTATCATTTCATAACGTGCATCGTCATGCCATCTTCTTTGACTCATTTTTGGGGCTATCAACATAATAAGAATATTAGATACTTGGTAATTAATATCAAATCTTCAAGATATTTTAATCTAGTATTTCACTTAAGTTGTTAGCATATTATTTGATTTAATTTTATGCTTTGCCCTGGGAATTTCCTCAATTATATTTTTCATATAGTTCACCAGGGGTACAAATGTCACTGATACCGGGATTTTCAAGGAAGGTTAAAGTAAGAGTTACCAATTAAAAGTGATTGTGTGAATGAATAAATAAATAAATAAATAAGAGTGAAGCTTACAGTACTGGAAAAATCTGAAGAACTTCAGGCTAAAAAAGCCAAAATTTTTGTCTGCTCTGTTAAAAATGCAGAGATGCCAAGCATTCCTAAATCTGCCGAGAAAACAGAAAACGAGTGTACTAGAACCTGTAACATGCATCAAAATGAAATCCTCTTGTGCCTGCAGAAAGTGCCTAAGCAGATACACCGTCTCCCACAGTATGCAGTGATGGGTTTCTGCCTTTGTCTCACGCTGTTCATATGCAAGTCGTGAGAAATCTTACACGGATCAGGATCCCAGCAGATCTACCTTCTTCATTTCCAGCTGATAAAGACTTTTCAGGAAAAAACCTTGATGCACTTACTGTAGTTAAAAATCTTCAAAAATCTAACTATCAAACCCTTTCTTTATTCATCTGAGCGTGTTAGTTCTAAACATATCAGAAAATTGAAATCATACAACATAAAATAAAACTTTTTTCTTGTTTCTTTAGTCATTGTCTTACTACTTTGTTCAATTTTAAAAGCAAAGCCAGTGGAGTATTCGGGTCAGAGAAGCAGTGTAAAAGAAGACAACTAAAGTGAGATTCAGAATGTCCCTATCATGAACAAAGCCAGGTTTCTTCTGAAGCTTGTTTCAAACAGTAAAGACCTTGCTCACATCACATACAGTGTTTGACTGACCTATAGCACCATAAGATCTACTACTTCAAGTTTCTTATGAGGAACTGCTTTATCCCTTCTCCAAAACATTTTCCTGACTCTTTTAATCTTGTCAGGTAAGGGTGTTGGTATTTTTATGTTATTTTTTTTTTTCTATTCCGATAAGCTAAGTTAGTTTTAGAAGTAAGGAGTCGAACTCTCCACTGCCTTGGATCTTGTGCAGGTTTACATACGTTTGCAAAGAAGCCTATGAGCCTTGTTGGTTTAGCTAACCTTAGTCATCGTGTGAGCTCCAGTGGAGTGTAGGCACCCGTGTGCCGAGTGATCGCCTCCTCCATTTCATCTCCTACTTTACTTCTGCTTTTATCTAAGCAACCGAGTATTTCTGAGTCACGATGAAAGATGGAAGATAAAAGGTGTGTGTTGTAGACACTGTGTTTGCCTCCATAGTGTAGTGGTTAGGGAACTTATTTTGTGAATTCGAAATTAAGTTCCTGCTCCCAACAAATGCTTCTGTTTGCACAGTGTATCTTTTTCCTCTCTTTCTTTTAAGTAGTTTTCTCACAGCACTCAGTCAAAACTGACTCATGTCAAACTTTAAGTTCTTGGATTTTGCAAAGCTTGTAATTAACAATGCTAAATAGGAAAAACTTTTTTAAAAGACAGGACATTAATTTATCTTTTCAAGTTACCATATTAAAATACCTCCAAGTTGGAGAAAATCTACAAAGTGAGCTCATCATATGGTAGACAATATGAGCAGTGCCAACAATATAAACAAAAACATACAAAAGACAAATAGACTCAAGCAAGGCACCTGGGACCGTGCTGTAGGACATGGCATATTATTTGGGAATAAAAGGGGATAAGTATTTAATGAACTCACAAATGATAAGCAACGTCTCCCCTTGTAAAAGGCATCCTCATGGACTCTGTGGGGCTGCTGCGGGGGAAGAGACTGTACTGAGTTCCTGCAGGCTTTCAGACATCCACTGCCTTTCACAGGGGTGATGAGTTTTCTTCAAAAAATCAAAGGGTTTGTAACTTGGACCACGGGTAGCACTGCTTATGGGGCAATGCCTTTTAAGTCTCCCAATGTGATCAGAGCAATGCATTTCCTTCAATGTTTTCATAGCATCAGGCCATAAATGATTACACAGAAAGCACTTACATGAAAATCTGTAAATCAAGTTCCAGTGTCAGGGAAGTCACTACCCAGGGGTACATTAGAAGATGAAAGAAATGGAGCAAGGACAATTTTTCATACACAATTTGAATCATATAAAAGCCTTTTGTGCCTGACAACATTGCAGATATGACATGATGAGGATTGATCTTCCATTTTCACGGTGAGTTTGACAGAGCTCCACCTTACTTGCCTTCTGCATTGCCCTTGGGAGGCACTTGGCAGAGAGCAAGAACAGGAAGGAGCATTGCTCTAAATGTGACCTGACCAAATGTTCTGTATACTGCATGCTGGAAGACAGACGAAACATGCCAGATGTTCTCTTGCTATTCCAAGAAGTAGAGAAAATACCCACTTTTAAAACTGAGCTGTAAAATATATCTAGAAAATTCCCACCGAGGAAATATTCATAGAATCATAGAGCGTTTTGGGTCGGAAGGGACCTTTAAAGGCCATCTGGTACCCCACTTGCAGTGACCAGGGACATCTTCCACTAGAACAGGTTGCTCAGAGTCCTGTCCAGCCTGTCCTTGAATATTTCCAGGAATGGGGCATCCACACCTCTCTGAGCAACCTGTTCCAGTGTTTTACTGCTTGTCTGGTTCATTGACTTCCAGGAAATCATGCTGAGCTGAATTAGATTTTGGAGTAAATCACTCTGCACAGTGTGAGAATAGCAACGGGGAAGAGGGATGGGCTGGTGGGGTAGCCCCTGCCCAGGGCCCTCTCCAGGCTGCTGCACACAAAACTGAGGCAGCACTTCCAAAAGCATGGTGCCTCTGTCAGTGCTTTAGAGTAGTGTGGCTGCTCCAAGTGTAAGGATGAACTGAATTATGTGCTGCTCTCTCTCAGCCCCAAGCGACAAAAGGTGTTGTCATGAGCCAGTTGCTCCTCGAGTGCAGCAGCACAGGTCACACAGCTCTCCTTGTGCAGAGGTCTTCTGTAGCCAAGAGTAATGAGGTGCTTCATCCATGCCTCACCAAAGATTTATCTTCCTCAGAGTGCAGGAGAGGTTTATACCTCTCTCTCCATCTGACTTCACAATTTCTGGAGTTTGGCCAGAGGTCAAACACAGCAGTAAAACAGCATTGTAAAGTGCCAGGGAAAGGGATGCAGCCAGGGATTTCCATGACCAGGAGGGTCGAGGGTGCACCATAAAACACATGCTGGTTAAAACGTTCCTGATATGCTATAGAAGGGGAGCAGTGTTGAATGCCCAGAGGGGCTTTCCAGATTCATGTGTTTTCCTGCACACAGCTGTGCATCAGCTGGTTTCTGTTGCACGCCCCTAGCCCCTGCCCCAGCTGCCGTCCCGGCTGCGCCCCGGCTGCTGTGCCCGCTCCCGCCTGGCGGTGGGGTTGCTTGCGAGTTATGAACTCACAAGGAACTAATTAGATCTCTTTACCTCTCTTTGACTTGTATTTCCGTGTTTCCTTGTGGGGAGAAGGTTGCTTTTATTTATTGTCGCTGACATCACTTCGGTTAAGAACACCATCGGATGCCGGTCTGTTGTGAACCATGCAGCAGCAGATCTGCCCCTTCTCTACTGTTCTGTTGCGTGCGTTTTTGCATCCTCTTTTTAAAACTTTTATTTAAAAGTCCAGCTGTGTAATATTTTTTAGGCATGAGTAAATGCCCTTCTTTACTAACTTCGATTTAGACAGTTTCTTCTGTGAATACAGTCATTATCGAATGGGATCTTTTGCATCTAGCAAAGGACTGTTTTCATTGTTTAGTGAGAAGTCCAAATTTCCTGTTCAGGTCTAAAAAATTACTTCCATGCCCAGTGATGACAAAACAGGTAAGACTAAGTATGAAATCATAACATTATTCATGAGGTTTATGTAAACCCTTGCACATGCTCTCAACTGTGTTGATACTTTTATTTTCCCCTGTTTTCCCCAGTTAAAGGGTACCATCCTTAGCACTGGAGTCAGTGAAGATCAGCTGTGAAGTCAAATTTAAAAATTATGCACTATTTAGATACATGGAGCTGAGCAAGGCAGGCATCCCTGTTACAGGTATCTTCTAGCTGGGGAATATTTTCTTTAGAAAGTTACCTATTTGAGCTAGAGTTCAAAGTATGTCTGGTTTTCTTCCTAAAAAAGGTCAATCCAAATTCTTTTTTCCTGCCCTTATTCCATCAGACTTTGGCCTTTCATGTGTCATTTCACCTTCTGATTTGTAGCCTCTGTCCCAAGCAGCTGGCCTTGCTGCCAGCTGTGATTTGCCCTGTTGCTGCTGGTTATGCCTTTGATGTGAAGCTTGGGTTGTAGCTGTGACTGTTGCCTTGAGAGCTTTCCTCTCTGGCTAATATTGGAATATGGACCTGTGGGCTGGGGAAGGCCAGGGGAAGGGAAAGGCTTACAAAATTAAAAAAAAAGATGATGAGGTTTGTTCTGTTCAGTTTTAGTTTTGAAAAAATTATAAAAAGACATAATGAACTGTCCTTTATGGACTGTTCTGCAATGTTTTGGACAGACATTTTGATTAGAAGTAGGTGAGGAAGGCATATGTGCATATCTGGAAGTTAAAAATTATTGGATGTTAACCTGTTGGCAGGACGTCTCATTTATCATGTTTTAAGAAACTTCTTTCAACTGAAGCATCACAGTTGTGGGTTTGTTCCTATCCTGTTTCAGTATGAAAGAATTTTTGCAGCCAGCACTGCAGCTGAATTGCCCCAAGTTGTTTAGAGGGCTTTATTTTACTGCTTCCTGCACAGGACCAGGAGTGCACAGGCAGCCTGTCTGTGCTTCAGCTGAAGGACTCCGACTTTCAATGTAGGCTGTTAATCCCATTAAATGAGAGTGTCTGAAATAATGTGATTTTTAGTTATGCCTGATTCAAACAAAACTGAACTTTTTTAGTGTAGAAAGTCTTAGTGGTTATGTTAAAAAAAGTGACACAAACAAAGTAATGGAAGAGGTTTCCAGAGTGAACCCACTGGTTTTAATACAGGACATGTCCGTTTTGAGGTTTACATTTTAGGCACTGAAAATGTAATTTCAGGGGAAAACGGAAAAACAGTAACTTGTTTGAAGTGATTAATGACGCATTTTTCTGAAAAAGCATTCTATGTATTTTGACAGTTTGAGATTGAATAGTGGTTCCGATATTATTTAAATAATGATATTTAAAGCATGATGATGGAAAGTGAGTAGGAGGATTTTGCAATTTCAACCTAAGTATATTAAACAAGTTCAAACACTGCTGAGTAACAACCAGTGGAGAAAACAATGGAATAACAGAAAATCTAGATAATTTGTCCTCCTACACCACCATCAATTTTTTTTTGCAGAATTATCTACAGAGGATGGAAGTTTCACACCTTCCCACATGCCTTAGACAAGCAACTCAGGTGCCTGTGCTGGAAGGGTTTTCCTTATTGCCATCCTTAATGTCTCTGTCTTGCCCTGTCTGTAATGGGCAGTGGAAATAGTTTGCTTCCTCTTTGCTGTGCCACTTTTTCACATAGGAAACCTGTTTTCCTATCTTCCCTCTATCATGCTGCACCAGGAAATGTACATTCAAATACAAATAGTAAAGAAAAGCTCCAAGAGCAAAGCTTGTCTGTTTAACAGGGTAACGCTGAGGTCAGTGGAGATAAGCAGGGAAATAGGAAAGCAAAGGTAAAATCCCCCCAGGATTCTGGGAAGAGAAGCACTGGGTTTGAGAAAAGGAGGTAACGAAATACAATGCAAGTTTAGAGTTGTCGAGTTTTGTTACTTTCCTTTATTTGTGGTTTTGTTGTTGTTGTTGTTGTTGTTTTTTCTTTATTAAAGAAAACTGAAAGAGGAAAGGAAGCTGATAAAGCTTACATTGTGGTGTTCCTGGAGCTTGGGTGAATGTGAAGGCAGTGACAGAGTGCTGGATTCTTAGGGGATGGTTGGTGAAGATTGGAAAGGCCGTTGTGGTTAGAAATGTGATGTGTGTTTGTTACCTCCATTTTTCTGTTGGTTTTGGTTTATAGAGGAGATTAATTGATAACTTTTGCTGCAAGGAGAGAGAGACTAGAGGCCTGAGCCTCTTTTCATTGAATTAGACCTTGTACAAATGCATGCTCTAATACTTAGTTACATTTGCAATTGCATAATTGGCACAATCCGCAACTGAGAGTTGTTTTTTCATATACCTATGATTCAGATTTGAGGAAATAAGGGCTCCTCAGCGTCCTGTCAGGGAGACAGGCACAGAGGAAGATGACTGGCCACAGGGGAAGGAGCAGTGATGGTTTAGGGATGGTAGTGATATGGGTTCACATGTGGTTTCAGAGGGAGAGTGGGCAGGGAGATGTGCAGAAAGCAGAGGGACAGAGAATACAGCTGCACTTGGACTAGGACACTGATTTTTTAGACTCAACAGTATGTCTCCAAATCAGCAAGAGTCAGTGTACATGTGAGCTTTCACCTGCCTGTACAGGTGAGGGTACAGAGGGGCTGCTGTAGACCACACCTGAGCCCACTCTTCTCTTGAGAATGCAAGTTCCCAGCCTTTGCAACACTTATGGGCTGAGACACTGTTCACCCTCTGCTGTAGAAAACTGATTGCTCATTTAGTGCTGGATCCTCTTTATCTGCAGCAACATGAGAGATTAGATGTTAGACTTCCCCAACACCATGTATTTTGTGGAGCAGTTAATACAATTGCCACAGAAATGTTGAAGGAGCACTTTTCATCAATTAAATTTATTTTATCATTTTTAGACCTAGTCCCATCATAATATTTGAAAGATCGTACGAAAGCAGTCATGAAATATTTGAAGAAAATCTTTTTTAGGCAATTAGTTTTGGTTCCTTGGAAACTGGGGAGTAGGAACCGTGCTGATAAGGAGTACTTAAAAAAATGACATTCAATATGCCTAAGGTCTTTTCTTCAGAAGGGCAAATAGGTACTGGTGACTCTGCATTGCTAATGAAATACATGTCAGTCATGGGGAGGTGTGCACATGTCTATTTTTGAACAGCACAGTACACAAAGAAAGGTCTTCCCTGAGCTTTGAACTGACAGCTCAATGAAATGCAAAGCCTGGTCCTGGATATGACTGTAGGTAACTTAGGGCACAGACCTCTGCAGTAGTTCTTGAGGTGTCAGAATTTCATTATGTGACCCAGAATGTGACCCGTATGTATAGATGTGCATTTGCTGTACTGCAAAGCAGCTGGCTGCTGGCTGCTGATAAGCAAGAAGTATCTTTCAGCAAAGAACAGAACCATCCAGTGCAAGGAAAGCTTATAAATGATGTCATGTGTGCATGAAAAAAGCAAATCTTCCCAGCAGTTGTAGCTTGGACAGTGCTTAGGATCTATATAGGTTATTTAAAGCTTCCAGAAATGTGTCCGTCTTATTTTAAGCAGAAGAAAAAGAAAGGGGGAAAAAAAAGGATATATAATTGGGTGCTCAGTACACCAGGGTATAAACTAAATTTATACTTGGTTTTAAAATCAGTTTACTTCTGTCAGGGGTGAGATTCAGCTCTGGACTGACACCTGCACTTTGGAGTCTTATGTGTAGTGTGCTGTGAGCTGGAGGGAGTTGGAGCTAATGTCAGGGGAGCCTGGGGAATAATTCATTTTACTTCAATGCAGAAACCTCCTGGCTGAAAGTTCAACAGCCACAAAGCATCTATATACTTGTGTCGTTTCCTAAATCAAATAATGTACAGCGAGGAAATAATATATAAGCAATTTAATTGTGTGGTGTCAACATTAAATGGTCTTATGAAGTTGAAGCAGCCCATAAATAAGAAGTACTAACTTTCCTGAAAATTTTCATATTGCTAGTAAGACGGCCACTTTATTTATTACACATTATCACATTACCTGTTTGTTAGATATATTGACCCCCCTTATAAGTTTTCATTACATGTTAAACGTTTTTTTGAAAAGCAGTAAAAAGGAGGATGATTTTGGGCATCAGAGTGAAATTTTTAATAATCCATTCATTGATAAAAACAATTACTGGTACATTATTTGACTATACATAAAGAGCCTGACACTGTTTTTTTTTCTTAGTTACAGCATTTAAATTAATTTTAAAACATTGCAATATAAGTCTCAAAGAACACAAAGTTCTTGCCCAAAAAAAAAAAATCAAATCCATGTATGCATATTTTACTGACAAATTTAAACACTGATTTTTCTCTTACTGTTTCCTTTAAATATGCTTTGTCAGTACAGAAGCCAAAATATGCAATTTTTCAAAGATCAATAATTGATATGCTTTATAGTTCTTAATTAATCTTTTACTGCTTTCGGGGGATGAATTAATGAATAATGAAGTTAAATGAATTTTTCGCATTTACTTGTCTTTATTTTAAAAAAAATATTTTAATCTTTTTTTAATGTATAGAAGGTATTTTAAAAGATTAGCTAATGAGAGGAAAGGGCAATTTATCCTAATTTCACTTTAATTATCAATGGCTTTTTGGCATAAACAAAAAATGAAAGGAGGGCTAAGGAGAATAATCCTTTATTGGATGTGGTAGGAAACAGAGAGACAAAGGATAAGGTACCTAATGCCTTCTTTGCCTCAGTCTTTAATAGCAAGACTGGGCAAAGTCCAGTTGTTCTCTCGGTACCAGTCCCCTAAGCTGTGACACAAGGATAGGGAGTAGAATGAAACCCCCATAACTCAAGGGGAAATGTTCAGCACCTGCTGCACAACTTAGACACACACAGGTCCGTAGGGCCAGATGGAATCCACCCAAGGGTACTGCGAGAGCTGGTGGAAGTGCTCACCGAGCCCCTTGTCATCATATATTGGCAGTTCTGGCTAACTGGGAAGGTCCCAGATGACTGGAAGTTGGCAAATGTGATTCCCATCTAGAAGAGGAGCTGGAAGGAGGATCCAGGGAACTACAGCTTGACTGACCTAATCTTCTGTGACAAAATGTCCGGTTAGATGTTGTCCACCTAGACTTTAGTAAAGCCTTTGACTTAATCTCCCAGAGCATTCTCCTGGAGAAACTGGCTGCTCATGGTTTGGACAGGGACACTGTTGCTGGGTCAAAAACTGGCTGGATGGCCAGGCCCAGAGGATGTTGGTGAATGGTGCTACATTCAGCTGGTGGCTGGTCACTAGTGATGCTCCCCAGGACTCAGTACTGGGGCCAGTCCTCTTTAATATCTTTATGAATGATCTGGGCAAGGGGACTGAATGCACCCTCAATAGGGTTGCTGGTGACACCAGGCTGGGTGGGAGTGTTGATCTGCTGGAGGGCAGGAAGGCTCTGCAGAGGCATTTGGACAGGTTGGATTGATGGTCCAAGGCAATTGTGTGAGGTTCAACAAGGCCAAGTGTCAGGTTCTGCCCTTGAGCCACAACAAGCCCAGGCAGCTCTACGGGCTGGGGGCAGAGAGGCTGGAAAGCTGCTGGATGGGAAAGGATCTGGGGGTGCTGGACCTCAGCTGGCTGATTGTGGGCCAGTGTGTGCCCAGGTGGCCAAGAAGGCCAGTGGCCTCCTGGCCTGTGTCAGCAATAGTGTGGCCAGCAGGCCCGGGGCAGTGATTGTCCCTCTGTACTCAGCACTGCTGAGGCCACACCTCGAGTGCTGTGTCCAGGTCTGGGCTCATCACAAGAACGACGTTGAGGGGCTGGAGTGAGTCCAGGGAAGGGCAACGGAGCTGGTGAAGGGTCTGGAGCACAAGTCCTGTGAGGAGCAGCTGAGGGAGCTGGGGGTGTTTAGCCTGGAGAAAAGGAGGCTCAGAGGAGACCTCATTGCTGTCTACAGCTGCCTGAAAGGAGATTGTAAAAAGGTGGGGGTCAGTCTCTTCTGCCATCCAAAAAGTGACAGGGCAAGAGGAAATGGTCTGAAGTTGTGCCAGGGTAGGTTTATACTGGATATTAGAAAAAAATTCTTTATAGAAAGGAGTTCAAGCATTGGAACGCACTGCCCAGGGAAGTGGCTGAATCACCATCCCTGGAGGTATTTAAAAGACATGTACTTGTGGCACTTAGGGACATGGTTTAGTGGTGGACTTGGCAGTGCTGAGTTAGTAGTTGGACTTGATGATGTTAAAGGTGTTTTCCATCCTAAACAATTCTGTGATTCTCTATGGTGTTACACCTCTCACATGTTTTTCTCATCACCTGTTTCCCCTGTCCCTTTAAAATATTCCCTTTAAACACTTCCCTGCCCTTGATCTGATTCTTTTCTCTGAAATCTTTCGCATCTTGCTGAAGATACCTCGGATAATCCTCACACGCCCTTCCACTTCTGATGAAGATGCCGACCAGTTGCCCCCAGACCCTGATGACTTTGAGCCTGAGGAGCCTGACAGCGCAGAAGGCCATGCCTATTCAGACTGTCTGAGCAGTGCTTTTTATCCTCCCTAATGAAGTACTTTTCTGGAAGGAGTTCATGGGCGGTTTTCTTTCCCATTGTTTGATTACATTTAATGTAGTACTTGAACCGCTATGCCTTATTTATAGTGAAAACCATTACATGGAGGATGGATTTGAGCTGTGGGAGGAGAACCCTGCTTGTATTTCTTTGCCTTGAACTTTCCTTCGGCAAGAACTTGTGAACCTGAAATGAAATGCACTGGGTCAAGTTATGTGAATGTCACCACATGTTTCAGTAGCCACTTGTAAAGGTACCCTGCAGCACCTAAATGTAATGGAGAAAAAAGCAGGTGATTTTTATTCAGAAGGTACTTTACCCATTTGGAAACACACTGAGAGCAATTGTATAGTTTGGTGGGATTTTTTAAATCTTGTGTCCATGTTTTGTCTATACAGCTCATCCTTCTGCCTCCCCCCAGCTTCCTATGATTTGTCCCTTTTAATGTCATTTTCTATGAGAATTAAAAAAAAAAAATTCTGTCTTTTAATAGTGCTGGTTTTTTTACCCATTGAGAAATGTTATTTGTGTTGGAATTCTGTATTTCATTCTAATGTAATAAAGAATAGTTTCTCCAGTTATATCAGTAATGTGAATGTATATCAGATTTGAACGGGACCTGTAAGTTGTATTTTATTAGATCCAAATGCAGGAGGCACCTTATGCAACTATGTACCTGAGAGTGAACTCAGAGTGAGAAGCAATTTCTTATGCTTGAGGACCTGTCTGAAACTTATTTTTTTTCCTGACTTGCATGTAAGCAGAAGACTTTTAATTTGCCTTACTGCAGTATACCTGTATTTCATGTATATATGTGTGTGTGTGTATGTGTGAGGTAAGCATTTAAGAGCAAATTGTCCTGTACAACAGTTTTCAATCCTTTAATTCTCTTCACTGCTATTCAGGTTTCTAATGCATTTTAAGCTGTTTAAGAAGAACCTTTTGGGACTGTTCTTTATTTGGGGTTCCACTGTGCTGCCTTAACTCAGAGGTGGGGTCTGGTCCTGCTAGACTTGAATGCCATGACTTTCTTTTCATGTACATAAAGTGTGCATTGATGGTTTTTATGATGTTTATACAGTTTATTTTCCTGTAAATGTAATATAGCACAACCCAGTGACCTGGTAAATCCTCATCTTTTATTCACATTCTTGAGAAGGATTTCTCAGGTGATCATTCGTATATAACTTCAATGAATGCTGGTAGCTGGCTTTTACAGAATTAGAAAGTTCCCAGGAGGGGATGGCTGTCACAAAGAGAACAATATCTCCTACTAGCAAAAGGGATATTTTATTTTGAAAAGATGGATTTGCACTAACACTGTGATATCAAGTCAATGGCATGTACTTTGGTTTTATTATCTTGAACATCTGCATTTTAATTGAAGATAGCAATAGGAATATTAAGCTAACTTCATTCGTTTGCAAAGTTAACATTATCTTAGAATCTGCTATGACTTTAATATTAAAGACTGTATAATGTGCAGAAGCATAGGCTTAAATGATATTGATAAATGAAATAATATTTAAAATATTTGCTTCCCATCTCTTTTCTTCCTCCAAAATAAACAGGGTTCTTCCACTGTGATATATGTTTGATCAATGCATGTTGCAAAAATATCAATCTCAGAATCCACAAATGCTTTGGCACTCTAGCTAGTAATGTACCATTTACTTCTGCTTTATTGTGTCTTACTAGGTTGCAAAAAAACCCCAAACTCATTCAGCTGTTATAAACCAGCCCTGGGTTGCAGAACAAGTTGTACTTGAAAGCTGGTAAAACAAAAGTAAGAGTTCTGTTGAGAACTTGGTATTTTCTTCCTTTTTACTTCCCCTGCACAAGTGTTTGTTTTAGATTCTTCATTAGATCTTGAAAATCAAAATATTTGCTATCAAAATGACAAGCTTTTAACCAAATGCTGTCGCTATTCAGATAACTTTTAAACACTGAGATCTTTATCTGTCCTTTTCTACTGATTTTCAAGGCAAATTTCATATTACAGTTCATATTGAGAATTTTGCTGTGAGTATAAACTTATGGTAGTAACACTCTCTATGGACACGCAGCTCTACAAAATATATCAATCAAAGCCTATGCTTATTCAAGCTTCAATTAAGAAAAAAAAAATCAGTGGCAGTTGATTATGTTTTGCTTTTGTTCTGCAAAAGAGGGGCAGAGGTAAAGGTCACATGCTGGTCTCCTTATCAGCACTGAGTAAGGTCTCTTTTGAGGTTTGGCTGTTTGATAAGAATGGGCAGAGACAGAAGGTGGAGAGGCTCAATGGGAGTTGGTCTGTTAATGACAGCTCATATCCTGTGCTCTCGTTTCCTGCTGACCTGGGAGGTGACTAGAAAAAGCCACTGCCTGGCTATGGAGCAGTCCCTTGTTTTCTGTGGGGAAAGGGCTTCTCCTCATTCTCAGCTGCCACATCCTTTAAAAGATAGCTATGAGGGTATATAAAGCTTTACTAATGTGCTTCATTAGCCTCATCCCATCCTTGTTACATCCATCGGTGTGGAGGAAGGCATGGCAAACAGTACCAATCAATATGGGAGGGAAGATTTTTTTGTGTGTGTAACGAATCTATTGAAGTATATTTTACAGCCCAGAATAATTTGGTTTGCTGGGATATAGCAGTAATATTCAGGGACAACAGGTATGTAGCTGAAACATGGATATCTGACAGAAAAGAGGCCTGTTGTTCCACTCCTATCTGTACTCCTGGAGGACAGTAGATGTAGGACCTTGCCAGGACAAGGATAGTCCACTTTAAAACAATTGCCTTAAAAGACCTGCAAAGAGAAGAACGCACATACAGCTTCCATGGACTGCCATGTCAGAAAAGGCTCTCAGCTCCTGGAATCAGTTTATTGTAATGTTGAAATAACCTTCTTTATGTTCATCCTCAAACACATACAAACTTCTCCTTTTGGAGAATATTTGTCACGGAGCCTCCTGCTCCCTGTACATGCCATGTAGGACTCTGCTTCCTCACATGCAAAGCAGAGACTTGCGGTGCCTGTGCTGTTTTCCTTTCTCCACGCCTGCTATCTCCTGCTCCGTGAGTGTTTGCAGAGCCAGCGGGGTGGACCAGGGAGTGACAGCAGCAGCTGTCGGGTGCTGCGGCAGGAATGTGGACCCACCTCTCTTAAGGATCAGCTTCCCACCCTTGGCTCCTGGCTGCCTGGAAGGTAAGCCTGCTTCATTTGCTGTCTCAGTAGCTCTGTCGTGCTCTTCATTTCTGCAGGGATCCCGCCATGGAGTACCAGCTAGAAATGCTGCTGGGGTCCCGTCGTTTCCAGGCGTGTGCATGTGACCTTGGGTGCATTTGACCTGGGGTAACATCGTGGCAGGGCACGATGGGGCTGAGAAAAGGGTGAGCCCAGAAATCATCTGGAAAGCTCAATTTGTGCCGTCTGCTGGACTGGCAGTTACAAGCCATGGGGCAGCCTACTGAGTTTTGTGCTTGTTCCTTTCAACTTCTTGATTTAAGTGTGGTACAGAAACTCTCTCCACATTAGAGCTTTAAAAATCACTGTGAGAGTAATTTCTGTATTAGTCTTGGCGTTTTTAACTGGTATATGTGACTTAAGTAGATGGTTTTCAACTGAGTAGGGTATAATTGACCACATCAGGGGCAGAATTAATGCTTCTGTTGAATTCTTACGATGTGTCTAATGCTGAGCAAATAAAAGCTATGGGCTTAGGAGAGCAGCAGTGCAGATGTGTGATGTGTGGTGCAGCCACTGGCTGGCAGCCCTGGGCTACTGCTGAGCCAGGCTGAAAGTGAAAATATGCAAATTTAAAGGGTTGCAGGAGCCACAAGAGTGAAAACACAGCTGAAAGTGACACACAAACATCAAGATACTCACTTGCTTCCTTCTCCAGGAACAGCAGATCAAATGAGCACAAAAGATATACATCTGCTTAAATGCCTTATTTACACAATACTGTTATTTGGGATATTCAGCACTTGCACCTTACAAGAAAGCCCACAGCCTTCTCCTTCATCAACTTCTTCTCTTGGCCTCTTGTTAGGTCCTGCTCTGAGAAGAGAAACAGGTGTCAAGAGACGAGAGACTGTAATAAAAAGAAGCAATTGGAAATAGCACAGTAATTTAGGCAATGTCTAGAACATGCTTTTTACTTAGCACCTGTTTGCTATGTTTTCCCTTGCGAAGTAAAACAGGAAATATACAGTTACTAACAGTGTCTCAGAAAGTCCTTGGAGTAGAATAACCATTATTTCTCTGTAGGAATAAGAAATATACTTTCATGATGATATAAAACCAAATTCTCAGATAGTTAGGGTCATGGTCTTTCCTCAGATTTAGTGATGAAGTATCATGCTGAGCAAGGTGTGGTAGCTAATAAGATGATGTCAGCTTTTCTATGCTATCTCCAGGGTCCTTATATAATAACATTCACACTACAGAAGAGACCTGCATCCAGTGTTTCCTGGGCTCCCTGATTTTAGTGTGATGGCATGAAGTTTGGTGTCATACTCTCTTGCATTCATAGCCTTTTTTTTCATGTTCCCATCTCCAATGCAGTTTGCTCCAACTGCCTTGCAGTTGCATGATCAGCAGCATGTTGCACCCAGAATATAAATTTCCATTCATGAGAAGTGGAGATTCTCAAGTGAATGCTGTTAGATGCTTTTACAAAAATGTTAGTGGAAAACCCACTTGTGAAACGACATACTCTCATCACTATCTTGTGTTAAAATTATTGAGTACAGTTCACTCCATAGTCAATTCCTTGTGTCTTTCTGTAGTGACTGTCTTTGAGATCAGAGCTGACACACAAAACCAATATTAGACCCTGCAAGTAAAGACTATAAACATGACTGAAGATTAAATTTTAGGGTAGTTAGGATGAGTGCTAAGTTACATGCAGCATAAACATCAGATAAAAATCTGCCATTACTTGCTTATATATGTCTCGAGTCCTGTATTGCTGGTTTATTGCACCACTGAGAGCCTGCTCTTTTACTGACATGGGTCTCTGTTCCTCAGCCCAAGGAGGAAGTGACTCCCCTGGGAGCCACTGTTTGGAAGCCTGCTGACATCCAGGGTCTCCCAGCTAGCAGTGAGACAGGGCTGGGAGGGCACCGAGCAGGCGCAGCTGAATGTGCCCACCTGAGGTGCTCCTGTCCTTGTCTGTCATTTAAAACCATTGCAAACGGACAGATGAATGGCAGTGGAGGGGCTTCAGGTTCTTCACCTGTGCCCCAGGGATGGTCAGTAATGTAAGTAGCAGCATAGTGCAAGCTGCTCTTTGGGTCCCACTGAAGACCTCCTTTGAGGTCTTTGAGTGGTGCAAAGACAGTATGAAGTCCCTTGCCACAGGGATAAGTTTCAGCCTCACAGAAAAGATTATGGAGATATGAACTTCTTACTGCTGTTTGCCTTCCCACTGACGCGTGGAGAACTGCAGCTTTCCTCTGGGTATTGTGTCGCTTACTCTTGCTCCTTTTATCCCAGCATTTCCAGGAGACACAGTGGGGTGTAGTTTTACTTCATGACATCAAGCTCATATTTATTCACTCTGCTACAGTGGCACTTGCAGATTTGACTGGTTCTTTGCATTTGCCTTGCCATATTTACTCTTCTGCTGGCTTTCTTACACAGGTGAAAGAAAGACTAAAGAAAAACAGTTGTCACTGAACTAACTTTTCCTTTATTCTGAAGAATGTTTCAGAACAGGAACAGTCTAAGGTTTGGGGGTTTTTTATTAACTTTTCATATATAAGGTATATAGACTGTTGGGAGATGACTGGCTGCCTTTTCTTCCTATCCAAGGCTCTAAAGATCACGTGAGTATAGCATCTATCAAGAAACATGCAGAAAGGAGTGTGCCTAGTTAGAGCTGTTGAAAAATGATAGATAAAAAAGGCCTCAATATCTATTTATTCATTTATCCTATCTGCTTATTTATTTATTTTACGAGAGTCTTCTTTTACCAATGTGTTGACAGGAAGAGGTGGAAAGGATGTGTGTTTACGAGGGATTTAGTGAGATGCCTAAACAGCCAGCTTTACAGCATGTCTAGTGAAGCACAGATTACCAGAGAGCACATTCTTGTTTAAAAAGTAACATTTTCTGTGTTACTCATCTTCATGCTTCCTCTTCCCTCGCCGGTACACACAGAGCCAGCCTTGTGTGTGAATCACACCTAAGACAACACGAGCCCAGTTGATGTGGCAACAGAAGGGTGTGCTGCAAACCTTGGCATCCTCAGCAGAGCCACTGAGAGGTTCCTCCAGCACTGCAGTTTCTAATATTGGCCCCCTGACTTTATCGTTGTGAACCAGAGCCAGGTTATTCTTCAGCAGTCAACTAACAGCCTCCACAAGCACCCTCGTACGGCTGTCAGCTCCATTTTAGTTGTTCACTGGTCATTTCTTCACAGTGCCTGCTGGAAGTTTAGCAATCCTTTCTGCATTTCAAAAGTGCAAGATGTCATGTTCTGGTATTAGGAAAGGAGAGTACACTCTGCTTGAGGGAATCTGAGGATAGCTCAGTCCCAAACACTCAACAGGGAAAGACCAATAGTTATGGTAAAGCACTGTTTTAAAGTATTTTTCTGTATGCTTTCGCCTCTACATAGCAACATGTGGTGCCACTGAATTATATGCATTATTTTACTTGCTTAATAATCTCTGTGAACTCAAGTTAGTGCTACTGAGACATAGCTATTAATTTTCATGGACTTTTTTGGTATGAGCTTTTGGGATAGAGGGGAACAAGGAGAGAGTGAATGGGGCTGGTAACCCAAATCCAACCTGAACAATTTGCTGTGATACCAAACCAATGTTTATTGTTATCAGAGGCAGCTGTCTGCCCTCTCTCCACGCTTCTATTTGTGGATTTTCGATGGCTATAAATGGAAACACACGCTGACCAGAAATCACCACAGCGCTCCTGATACTTTCCTCTCCTGACTCCAAAAGTACAGGGACATGTAACATGTAGTCAGGTTGAATCACTTCTGCTCAGGATATTAGCTGATTTTTATTCCCCTGGGAAATGGAGTTAGGAAAACATGAAAGCAAAGCCTCAGGAAGAGAAGCTTTAGAGGAAAAGAAAATGGTAAGATATGTTGAGAAATGTTGATATTTAAAATTTTTTTAAATGTAATTATAAGCAGGGAAAGAAAATCATCCATTGTACTTTATAGGAGTATTTCCTGGCTTCCTTTAACCACTGACCTTGAAGATTAAAACTTCATTCATGTATGTTAAATTAATTATGGCAGTACATTTCTGTGGAAATTATGGAAATTTGTGAATGCATTTTGTGCGCATGTGAAGTGCAAAAAGTGAAATCTAGTTAATCTTCGATTTGTTACCATAACCCAAACTGATAACTAGTATCTGTGGTTTTCTTGTCTTTTTCTTAAGGGACTACTTCATATCTTTGCACATTATGTTCCATAACTTTAGATCAGTAAATGGCAGAAGAAGTTGTTTGTGTCTGGAGTGAGTCTGAAACTTACTGAAAAGAGGTGTGACCAAAAAAATCATCAAGAGACAGTGAAAACAGTCAAAACAATTAGCTTATTCCTAATTAGCTGAGGCTTGCAATGCAATTTGTAATTTGCCTTGCATTAATGAGGTTTTTTTTCTTGATATCACAAAAAGGGCAGTTTATTCTTGGCTTTGCAAAGCTGTCAAGAAAAGTGGCCATCACTCTTGCTAAGAAACAAATTAGCACTGAATTTTTTAGCACTTAAATGGTGGTGTTGCATTGATTTGGTTTCGTAGTGGGCCAACTTTCACTCCTGTTTAATCACAATGTTGGCCTCTACTAGCCTCAGTTAAGTGAGTTTTGGCAAGCTTGTGTGTTAGTAAACAGTTTTAAATACAACTTCACCAAGGCAAGGTGCATTGGGTAGGAAATAGGGAAAGCAATGAAACTGAAAGTAATGACCTAGTCTTACAGTATTTTTCTTTAAAAAAACAGTGTTTATCTAAAGAGTAATATCTGAAAGAGCATTGCTAAAGCTTCAGCATTAAGTTCAAATGGGAGTATTATTTATTGTTTTAATTGTTCATTTTCTCATAAATAAATTAATTCTTTAGACAGTGACATTTTCAATTTGTGGTTGATATATAAAATATGAGGAAAACTCATCAAAATTAAAAACAAGTATAAAATCCACTTAATCTTCAGGGAAGGTTTCAAAGGAAACTTTTGAGATTTTGTTCTAGCTCACGCATAGAGAAAATGTATAGCAATGTAATCAGCCAGTATGGTTATCTATTTGCAGACCAAATCCTCATGCACAAAGAATTGAGCAGCCAACCTTAAGTAAGGCTTTTCCAAAATGCAGAGTGCTTCATTTGGAACACTAATGGTCTGCTGATGACCTTCTCTGTGTGCATCATTTACTAATTTTAAGAATAGCGAACTGGAGCAAGCGGGGACCCCACTGATGGGAGCCATGCTAACACCCATGTCAGGTCACACACTGTTCAGTAGTTTCCAAACTAAATCCTCCCAACACGTTGAGCTGAGAGTGTCCCTTGGCAGTGGCAGGTCACATTCCTGTGGATGCTCCGTGCGGGGGATACAGGCGCCTCGGCTCAGTGTGTTTCACAGCACGCTGTTCAGTGGGGGAATGCCTCAGCTCTGCGCCAGTCCTGCCGGCCCTTTCCCTGTCCCCTTCCAGCTGAGCCCCAGCCTCATCTACATCCCACCTCAAACTGTCTCTGCCTGTTTAGTCTTAATGCCTTTCTTTCTGTTTACTAGGTTGATTTCCCTTTGTCCCCACATTTTTTCCCTAGTTTTGTATCTCCTGGATTTTTATTGGTTCTGCCCTTTACTCTTTGTTACATGCAGGTCAGGTCAACTGACTGCATGGTAGCAGTGTCAATCTCTGGTACAGATACTATTTGTACATGCTATTGTTGATGTCTGTTCACATAATTAACTTCAGTAGAGCAAATACATAAACTATTTCATATTCTGCTTCCACCTCCTGTGCTGCCTTTTTGCACTTCAGCTCATTTACAAACTCTCTGTTTAGCCACACGGGTGTCCTGATAAGTCTGCTTGTATTCCTAAATCATGAACAGTCTTGCATGTGTAAGAACTTGTTTTCAAGGACGTGATGGCTCTCCCAAGCTCCCTGTGTTTCCAAGCTGCCTTCTACAGTATCCCACTTACCAGCTCCTGAATAGGCTGAAGTCAGTTTTCCTAAAGCCCATGGCATGTGTTTTGGTACTTGTCTTCCTCAGCTCCCCACGCAGTCTTAGGCCTCACTATTTCACAGTCACTACAGCCAAGCTTGCCACTGAGTATAACATCCACAGCCACTTCTTCCTTGTTTATGAATAACAGATCCAGCTGTGTATGACACTGTGCCCGAATCAAGAAGCAGCCCTTGACACTGTGCAGAAATTGTCTGCATTGCTTGTGCCTTGCCATTTTGTTCTCTGCAGGTGTCACAGAAGCTTAAGTCTCTTGTGAAAAAACCCAAACAAAGAGGGTGGGCAATCCAGATACTTCTTTGAGTTGTTTAAAGAAATTGTTGTGAGGAGCACTCTCCACTTCCTCACCCCTTCCATGCTGTCTGTAGCCCAGTCCCACTGTGATGTCACCCTCACTGACCTCTCCTCTACTCCCAACTCACCCAGCCCTGTTGTTCAACCTGTACAAAAGTTCTCCACATTTTAGCTGCTGCTTCACACAGAGATTCTGTCTTCTTCTCCCTGCCTTTCTGAAGAGCCTGTGTCCCTTGCAGCACTACGGCCATGTGAGCTATCCACCGCATCTCAGTTATTTCTGTAGTATTGTAGTTCTGTGACCTATATTGGTACCAGTCCTGGATTCATATGCCTTGTTACTAGTGTTTTCTAGCTATTTTCAAAAGAACAAAGTCTGTGTCATTCTGAAAATATTCTGATTGTAGCATGTCAATCAAACAGAGACCAGTTCATGCTCAGAGTCTAACATAGAAGACAACCTCACAGACAAGTTTTATGAAGTGGTATTGTACCTTTACATTCACTGCTTACTGTGGATGAGATAAATAACATAAAATTCTCTACCACTTCAGGCTATTTCATGTAATATTTGTGAAATTTATTGTTAAAGAATTCTTGTCCTTGCTTCCTGGAGGAGGACGCCTCGGCAGCCAGAATCCTGAAGAGAGTCTTTGTGTGGAGCTGACTGTGGGAATGGAAGATAATGGAGGGCCCATTTTGTGAAGGGAACAGAGAATGACTCACTATAAAATAGATTGGACTAAGCAGATGGACATAATTTTCCTTTTCATAGCTTTGATAGCTCAGAAGGACGCAGTAATTCTAGAGTTTCCCTACTGAAATGACGACTCACCTCAAAATAGTCTGTTTTCAGAAGTCCTCATGCCTTAATGCGTATTGCCTTATTTGAATTTATTTTAATTATGTTTCACACTTGTCTCTTTCCTAGTTGATCTATTCTCTCCCCATGAAAAACAACACATAAACTATTGCATTCAAAATAATGTTTACATTGGCATCTTTAACAGGGAACATTTTATCTTTGTACTTTAGTTTGCATTATAAGGGTTTTTCTTTACTTTCTTCTTACATGGAGTAGCAATAAAGAACAATTCTATAGAGAAAATAAATCAACCAAATGGATATATGAATCAGAAAGAATGCCATGCACTCCTTGAAGTGGCATTAAGGTTAGGTTTTGAATGAGAGGGTTGCAGGACTCCAGTCAGAGAATTAGCATTTGCTTTTCACAAAGAGTATGTGGATACAGCTTATATAGAGCAAGGCAATTCGGATCAAGCCCACCCAAGTGAAACAATGATTAATCTTTGTACTCTGGTAGCAACAGCAAGAGTCCTGTCAATAGCAGGTCTTCTCCGTGGGAAGTATGGGAAGTAGAGATTCCTTGAAGAAGGCAGCCTGTTTCCTGAAGTTTGCCCCCTGGGGGAGCCCAGACAGAATGGAGGATGGCCACTAATGAGGTGATAGCAGGTCCTGCTTGCAGGTTTTGTTGTTGATTTAATGACATGTAAACCAGGTGAGAAGTGAGCATGAGACGGGAAGGGTTGTTTGAAGAGCAGAAGAGAAGGGAGCTGGGTGGAGGCTGGTGGGAGTGGGCAGGAAAGGAAAGGAAGTGCTGGGAACAGCCATGCCTCCATGGAGACCTCTTCTGCTAGGTCACCCTTGCTCTTGTGCTGTGAGGGCTGGTGTCAGAGAGGTAGAGACGGGAGCAGTCCCTCCGGGCCGAGGGTGTCGCTTCATTGCCAGGAGCAGGAGCCCATGGCCAGTGCTCTGTCTGACATGCTCCCTCTGGGCAGCACCAGGCAGGTCCTGCTGGCTGCCTGCTGGTGGCTGCAGCCAGAGGGGTGTGGTGAAGCCTCAGTGGGTCGCCACAGGGAAGGAAGAGGAGCCGAGGGAAGAGCGAGTGTTTCTTTGTGCAGATACAGGGAGTCGAACGCTTGGACAACGGGATCATCCTTGGCAACAGCAGAAATCTCCATGGCTGAGTAACAACAGAGTAGCTGCGTCTGCTCGTGGCCTTGGAGACGAACCGAGCCTATGCCTGTGTGGCACACCAGCCCCCGAGCCGCTCCTGCTGGTGCGGGGAGCGAGTCGGGAAAGGCCCAGGTGGGAGGGATGCGGTTGCTGCTCCAGGGAAGCACCTTGGAGTCTGTGAGAGGGGCAGGTCTGCAGGTTCCTTGTGGATCAGGTGTCTGGTGTCCCTGCAGGGCTCAGGGTCTCCACGCTCGTACGCATCCAGCCAGGACGGTGGTGTAGGAGCACAGAGCAGCACTGCTGAGGCCACATCTTTCTCCTGGGAGAGAGGAGGTGATGATCGTAGCATGTGAGGATGGCAGGGATTCCGAGGGGGAGAAGCACGGTGATGCAGCCCAGAGTGCAGAACATACAGGTGCTTCAGCAGGTTACATGCTCTGAGCAAGATGATGGCACATGCACGGAGGCCGGACACAAACCCCTTCTCCTCTGCCCTAACAAAGGACAGGCTGGTGACTGCCAATTTACATTCAGGTGAGACGGTGAAGGTGAGAGAGAGGTGAAGTGAGTTTTTGTTTAAGTCTGCTTTCTTCACTGGTTTACTTTGCACCTTGACTTTTCTTCTTCTGTCTCCTGCAAGAACACGCCTACCCACAAAAGAAATTCCTAAAAATACATTGCCTGCCTGAATCCTTTCCTCAATTTGATAATTCAGTGCTAAAGTTTGAATATCATGCTCATCTCATGGCATATGAAATTAAATAAATACAGAAGTATAGAGTCAGGGAAGGTTTTATATGTGTATGTATTTAAATGATTGCTGTTTATCTAAGAGAACAGTTTTAGTTCTTGCTCTGGAGGGTGTGTGTGACCTCCTCTGGGAGATTTTTTCTTGTAGCTGAGTTCTGGTGGGTGAGTTGACACTCTTAAGGCATCTTGTGCTACTCTGTTCCACCTTACAACAGCTTTGGCAAAAAGGATTGCTTCACAAAAGCCACTTTCAAATAACCCAGAGCTTTGTAGATGAGGACTGAGGCTTTGCAGTTGCTACAGCAAGAAACTGATAAGATCCTAACATGGAGGCAATTGCATCTTGCTGTGCATGTATAGGAAAGTGACCAAGTCAGAGCTCCAGCCAGAAGATCAGCATTTCCTCTTGCATACCTAGAGCTGTATTCCTGCCTAACTGTGTGGATGCACGGATTACTTCAGCAAGCAATCACCCAGAAGGAGGAGGAGGGAATAAACTAGGAGCCTGCACGTAGCAGCATATTTTTAGCACTGTTGATGTGACATTAAACAGGACAAAAGAAAGCGGGAAGCACTGAATCCTGGTCTGCCCTTCTTTCTAATCCTGTCACTGAACATAAGTGCAATGAGGCAGGAACTGCCTTTTCTTTAAGCTACTGCCAGTCTTAGAGAGGCACTGCTGGAACATTTGAGGTAGGCTTTGGTCGCATCAGTGGGAGAAGAGCTGTCTTGGAGAGGTGTCATCAGTGCATTTTTGGTTGGAGGTTATGTGAAACATTGCCATACAATCTCACACAGGTGTTCAGAAGAGGAGTGCAGCAGATTCCTGTAGGGTCTTGAATGTTGTGGTAAAAGAGGCTTTTCATGAAAGAGTAGCAATTGCATATTTTAATGTTTTGGGGTGAGGAAAGATAAGAGCCCCTGTAACAGTTGGATCAATTGCTGCCACAAAGTCATGCGGGGCAATTCACGTGATTGAATTCTGGGTGAGGCATCAAGAAAAAGTGTTAGTATGGCCCCTGTTGGTGAATTAATGCAGTCCTGCGAAATAGTTCTAGGAATGGAACTCTCTAGAATTCAGTTAAATTGAAAGGTTGTTCTGTGGTGTGCTGCTGGTTTGATACTTGCCTGAATGATACCCAGGTATAACTTGAGAGTTATAATGAGTGAGAGACCGTTTCCAGGAATAAGTTTGGCTATGGAGACTGTTTGGAAAAAAACCCTATTTTTTCCACAGATATTCCTCAGGAATGTGTGAGTTATGGGTGACACTTGTGAGGATGTTCACTGTCCACTGCTGCTGCTCACACTGAAATTCAGAATGAACACTAGGAAAAGCTCCTTCATTAGAATTGTAGGCCAGCACTGGAACAACCAGGGAATTCCTGGACTATCCACTCTGGGAAATTTTCAGGACTGCTGATGGGGTATCCAGGCTCCTGGATCACATGTGTGCCTGGGTTTTGTGAGGGTGTGTTTTTATTGATAATTTTTGCCTGTTCTGGAGCTAAGTTTCTCACTTTCTATGCAAATTAGTTGCCATATGCAGTTCATTCTTCTGGGCCCTTCTGGAGATGGGTTGGAGGGCGTTGGGGGTATTTGGTGGTTTTGTTGGCAGCCCACGCCTGCTTCTAGACCTCACTCCTGCACTTGTGCTGTGCCGTGCTGCGCTTATCTCCGGAAACCAGAGCAAGGATGTTTATCCCAGAACAGTGCTGCCCTACCTCAGTAAGGCCTGCTTCTCCAGTCACATCTAGTGAGGCATCAAGCCTCCCTCAAGTGATGGTTGCTTATTTTCGTCTCTCCTTGAGAAGATTCCATTGGATGAGGAGAAGCAGGAGTAGGGTAGCTTATATTTCACTTTTTAAGTATATAGTCTACTGCACTGATGGTAGCAAAGGCAGGCTGAAGAAACGCAAACTATGTGTGGAATGAGTTTGTGCTGCAGACAAATGATGAGGCACTGGTGAGTACCTGCCACTTCCTGACAGGATGGAAAATGGAGCAATGCCTGGTGGTCCTTAATTTCTAGGACCATCTAAAACGTTTCCTTCCTGTTGCTTCTTCTTTAGAGGGAAACACTACCCTCACCCCCAAGTTCTGTGTATCAAGGGAGCAGTGCTTCAGCTCTTGATTGAGCATGAAGGTCATGCAGAAAACCTTTCTGCATTTAATACTTCATTGTTGAGGGTTAGTGGTTACCTTTTTTGAAAGGACTGATGGTGACTTGTAGTGCATATTGCAAAATACTTTCTGGTGGCAATTTTACTATATTAATACCTTCCTGGTAACAAAGATCCGTTCTTGAGAAAAAGGTACGAAAACAGATTTGCTGAACGTAGGTGAAAGATTAATTTTTCTCAACCACTTTTCATTTGTTCAGGATTCTGGAAAGTAGAAAGTAACTGGTTGAAGCTTTTCGTATCTTGAATCGTACACAAATGAATGTATTCGTGCCCCAGAACTGACAGAAGTCCCCAAAGCAATTTCACATTTTTCTCTATGAGACAGAAATTGAATCATTGCCATTCTCTCTTTGCTGTATCATGTTTCTTGATCTTGAAGAACATTTGGAAATCAAGCATGGGAAAACTATAGTGTTTTTAAATGATGTGAAATGAACCAAACGGATTTGCTTTAACCATTTAAAATGGAAGACTCGGGGAAGAGCCATCAAAATTTTTTCCCCTGTTGAATAGATTTAAAATTGTTTTCATAGAAATTCCGTGCATCTTATAAAATGTTACTGACAGTACATTTATCACCATTTTACTGCTTCTTAAAAACAGCTGTTGGTGATGATTTTATATAACAAGAATGCTTGAAAAAATCATTAGAATTTTCAGCCTCAAGCAATAACTAAGTGGTTTAATATTCTTCTTTAGTAAATGCACTTTGAAATATATCCAGATCAAACCCGAGACATCAACTGAGTTAAGTGATAATCAGACAAAGAGTAATTCTTAGCAAAGCTCCTGAGCCAAAACTCAGCTGTTTCAGCCTGAGACAACAAAAGCAAAATGCAAAGTATTTGTATTTGAAGTTCCAGCAGAGGAAAGGACATGATTTGTCTTTCTGCTTTTCTTTAATAGATAATGTTGTCACTAATGAGATGGAACAGATCTCACTTAAAAATACAGCAGCTTTCCTTATAGCAGTCTTATTTACAATCTTTTAGGTGAATTGACACTGATATTTACATATTAAAAAAAAAATCCAAAGAAAATGGCAGTGGTTTTTTTTTTTTCAGGAGAGAAGTAGCTGACTCTTAACAAGAAGGATTCTTTTCATTTCATTTTATTCTTAATAACAATATATTCTAGTTTACAGTGTCTTTTTCTGAGAAAGAAACTGTATGTGCTGAAGGATTATAATGATTAATGATTCCTGTAATGACTGTCAGTTCCTCCCCAATTTCTAAGGCTTAGAAGTCAGGGCTGTGGGCCTCCAACCTTGCCAGTGACTTGAGGTGACACAGTGCTGCATCGTGTGATGGATTGCCTGGGGTTTTCAGGGGCTCCAGTGCACTTTAAAGTTTGGGAAATAGGATTATCAGAGCAAATTTAATTTTCACTTTGTTTTATTTGCTTTGTTTTATTCTTAAGTGTTATGATAAAAGTGTCAATAACAGGATTACAGGCTATTTCTTTGTTCTCCAATGGTGATTTTGCTTAGGAATCACCATGACCAACTACCTGAGGATACAATGTGACCTGAAAAAAAGAGTAGTTACCCCCAGTGGTCTTATAAGTAAAATATGGTAAAATAAAACCTAGTATTTCATCCTTCTGTTTCCAACTGAATATTTTTTGCATTTTTTCAGAACATATGCTTCTTGACATATGCAGAAAATCTTGAGTCAAATGGTTGAGATGTCCAAAGAAAGGGAAAGTTGGCATTTTCACCCTTCCACATAATGGCAGTCAAAGGGAGGAGTCCAGAAAGTGGTTCTGCATGCTGCAAAGTGCTCTCAGACATTCCCCCCTGGCAGGAAGGAGTGTGGGTAACACTCTCAAAATTACTATGGACGAGTTAAACCAGTTTCTTAAAACCAGCTAAATTTGTAGCTATTAGTCATTTTTAGGAAGTAGAAATGATCAGACCCCTTGACTTCTAGGAGCACTCTCTCCGTGAAGTGCTCAAGTACTGCAGATGTGAGTGTCACATAAAAGGATGGAAATAATTTTCATGATGCTCTGGGCAGTGCAAGGCTTGGGAGGGGTGTGAGGTCGGGCATCACAGAATTAGGATGTGCTTTGACACATGCTGATGTAGATTTTCAGAATATACTGCTGTGTAGCAATATTACATATTCCTTAAAATTCAGAAGTTCTTTGAAATGTTGACCCCAGTATTCTGAAGGAGTCTCTTTTGTGTTTCTCTGTTGGAGTTTCTTGGTAGGAAACTCTGTTAAGAACAGAATTATTTATATGTTGTTATGTTTGTTGCATGTTGTAGATATCTTGTAGAACATTATTTGTCTATGAAATTGTATGTTAGAATTTTCTAATTAATGTTCTTGTGTTCTGTTTTTATTACTGTTTCTCACACAAAATCTGACAGGTTTAGATGTTCCTTCATTAATGATGCAGGAGAAAGTTGCCTTCTTTCAGACTCCTTAAACAAGAACAATTTGGTTGTAATTTGGAATTATATTTGAAATAATGGCTTTTGCATAAAACACCAATAGTTACAATAGTTGTCTCACTGAGCTATCTCAGGGTGGCAGTGATTCGGTTTGATAGTTGTTTGTCTTCCTTTACAAGTACAGAGATTGTCTTGTATTTTAGCTACCCTATTATCAATGTCTGTGAGAGGGTACAATTCTAGGTAGATATCCAGCAGCTTATATGTGTAGCCAAGAATTTATCAAATTTTCATTGCATATAAATGATTTAGAGGGCTAGCCACTGACATAAAATATATTTAGGTCCCTTCTGAAGCAGATAGCCACTTTCAATCAATGCCCCAGTGAGCGGATGATGATTTTCCAGTAAATCTGTAGTTACTTACGTGTAACTGCTTGCAAACAGACTGTATTATATGTAAAGTGATGATCTGTGTGAAACACTGCCCTACAGCAGAACAGATGCCAAACAATGAAGAACAGTATTTTTGTACGTGCAGGTGGGGGACATGCAGGTATGGGAAAGAATTTGCAGCATGAAGTGTGAAGGGAGTTTATAAGGTGTTTTGTAAAACCAGCTTTCACTTTTGACGCAGAATGCAAAGGTGTTTTAGCATTGTTGGATGTTTCTGAGTTCAGTGCACCAGCTTTTGCTCTCAAAAGAAGCGACCAGGACTTCTTCAGAGTGTGACTGGGCCTGCTTCTGAGAGAATCAGGCTGTTCTGGGAAGTATCCTAGCCAAATACTCTTTTTTTATCTGAGAAGTGGAGGAAATTGTGAGAGGGATTTTAGTGCTCCAGCTTAGTGAACATGAAAGGAATCAGATAATATTTGGATTCCAAATGATTGTTTTGGAAACCAGTGGAGGATCTAAATCATTGCATAAGTGTTAATAATATTTGCATCATCATTAGCATTACTAATACTGTAATTGTCTATGATGTATGTTGCAATTTCACCCACGAATCATCTACATCAGGGCCTTTTAGCTCAAGTTTAGGAGTGACCAGTGACTGCTCATCTGCAGAGCACACTGCACATGCTATTGTATACTAAATTCTTCATCTGAATTCTTTGTAAATGTCTTTCAAGTTCAGATGTTTGTTTTAAGCTGCTATATTGAATATATGGAAAAAGCATGAATTCAAGTGATCTTGAAGCAATATTCAGAAGACTGTGAACAACTTATTTTTTCCCATCTAATTCATGAATAAACATCCCAAACTGTTATATTCTTGAATTCAATAGATAGTTCCCTAATTAAATGTGTGTAATTTAAAATATGTAGATTTCATAAACAGAGAAAGTTATTGCCATTATTTACAATTAATGTATGGTTTTGTGCTGGAAAATGAGGCATGTTTTAAAGCAGTTTTAATGAAGGTTTAAAACCATAATTATACAATAAGTTTAAAATGTTTTCTTTACTGTTGCTTTCATTTCAGAGGAATGAACATATCTGACAGAAAAATCATCAGAAAGTGTGTTTATATCTATTAGCTGTGTGTTAAAATCAGTTATTTAGAATTTCACTGAAGTGACTGGCTAGCTATTATGTGGAATGGCAAGTACTAAGGGTATTTGGCGCTATTAACCCACAAAGAAATTAAAAGGCACTTTTTAACTTTTAAAAATAGACACAGAACAATGAATTATATCTCAGTGAAGTTTATTTGCACCAGCCAGTTACTTTTCAAATTTGTTTTATTGTGTTACCACCTCTTAAGTTCACATTTTTGGCCTGTTGTTGTGGAGTGTCATCCCTGTCTGTCCTCCTGCAGCTGGACAGCAACAGTCCACTGTTGGAAACGCCTCCGGTGCCTGGTTTCGTGATGTGGCGTCTCTGCTTTTCCTGAGCACGGCGTGCTGCCCGTCAGAGACGTGGGTCTGTGATACCTGAGTCATAAATCCCAGTCTGGCTTTGGGTGTGGGATGAGCACCTGGGTGCTGAGCTGAGCCAATGCAGTAGCACCTTTGGATAAGCAACAGTGGTAGCATAGGTACCTAAGAACTTTTTATCCCCGTATTTAGGCACATGTGGGTTTACAGATGCAGAAAAGGGATGAGCATTGAATGGAGGAGGAATAGGGTTTAAAAAGTTGAACCTAGGAGAACTTCTGAGGCATAAGTGCTGTTTTGCATTACTAAATTGGTTTTGGTGGGGAGCTTCAGCACTTTTTCCTGCAGCAACGGGACTTAGCACAATTATTTTACTCTTCATGGCGTATGTCAGTAAAATCAATGCTGCAGGGAAAAGTACTGAAGTGAAAAAGTGGGGTGAATCTGGCAGGGACTTTTCACTCACTTTTTGCTGTGGCAAAATGTGGTGTGCACCACAAACCTTTTTAGTATTGCACACCATAGGCATGGTTGTAATACACACATTAGACAAGACTTGAGAAGAAAGCTAATAGTAAGACAGGAGAGGCAGGGAGTCCTAAAAATTATTAAAAGAAGGTGGAGAAAAAGTAATAGGAGTCTGAAATGGGAGAAATGAAAGAAAAGGGAAAAAAGGTAATTACTTTTGAAAAATGAAGTAAAAAAAGACTGCAAGATGGTGGGAGTGAGAATTAAGTAGACATGTGTGAATTAAAAAAGTTCAAGAAACATGGGAATAGAGATAGAGAATGAAAAATAGGGGATGTGTTGGTCTGAATCTTCAGCAACCTTATCCTTTTAATAATTGATGTGTGACTAGCTGTATTTTTTTGGTCAATGTAATAATTCCATCATTTGTACATAATATTAAGTTTCCTCACACTTTTGGTAAATAATTGTGTAGAATTCACAGATCACTTGAGAGAACACCTGTAAATAGCTTGTAAGTATGGCTCAACAGCAGAAACTCCCTCTGCTAGTATGTTTATAACAACCTTTCGCATCGGTGAAGTGATTCTCCCAACATCTGGTAATTCCCCACTCGACACTCACAAGCCTCAAGTTTATTTGTGCTTTTTCACATACTGCAGGATGAGGGATTTCAGTAAGGAGACTAAAACCTCTTTGCTGTTGCATTTTTCTTGCTGGTTTCATCAGCACAGCTTTCCACGTGGGTTGATGCTGATACTAGGGAAAGCTCTTTTCCTTCTGTACAAACAAGTTTTGCCATTGATTTCCATACCCAAGCCTAGCTGAACCATAAACAAGATTTCCCTCCTTTCCCTCTGGCACTTTATATAAAGCACTTGACTGCACTTGTAACTCAGTCTTAACCGATTGTTTTTGTGTTGATCTGTAGAAATAGATGTAGATAGGTATACTGAAGACTTTTATATCCTGGGACTGCTGTGTAACTAGAAGATATATTTCCACTCAGAAAGCTGGGAGTGATACTTTGCATCATATCTTCAAGTGAGAATGCTTCAGGTTTTTGCTTGATTTATTTTGCTATTATTATTTCTACGGTTATTATCTCTCCAGCATTGCAGACAATCCTCCTTTGCTGCTACTCTTTCAGTGAAGTGGTTGCCTTCTCACTTGACAGCACTAGGCAGTGTGTCACATTTTTGGTTGACCTCTTGTTCTCCTGTACTTTCTGAAGTGTTTACAGGATTTGTGGCGCTCCTGCTCGCTGCACTCCAGGCATGTGAGGCAGCTGCTGTGCTCCAGCCTGGCAGGAGCTTTGGGCATTATAACAAGAATTGTCCTTTCACAGCTTTGCAGTGCTCTCCAGTCCCGTGGATGGTTCTTTATTTAAGTCTAGAGATAACCTTGGATTTTTTCAGCATTAGGAAGCCTGAAGTAATATCAGATAACATAAATTAGATTGTGCAGTTGCCCTGGTTGTTTGTGGGATCTTACAAGGTTGTATTTTGGTTCCTTTGTTTTCATTTTGGCTGTGTTCTGTCACTTACAGGAACGACAGACTGACTGCTATTAGTCTTTAATTTCGGACATATTACGTATTTTTTGGCATATACTTGCCAACCTGTTCCTCTCTGATAAATACTTAGGGCTATGACTTTGTGTGGATCTGTGCACACACTTCATTAGCAGCACTCCTCCACTGATTTTGTTTGGATTGCTTCTCTGATCTAATATCCATAGGGACCGGAGTTTGCAGTTGAAAAATTTGATAACTCCATGAAAATAATTATTGTAAGCATTGTGTGTCTGGCTGCTGAAACTGAGATGCATGTAAGCGCTGACTGTATTTCCCTTTAGGAAAAGCACTTACGCTGTTAATTGCTAGTGCTCAGCTTCATGTGGCTCCTTTTCTACAAATGCAGCCAGTTCTGATTATATACCATCCTGTTTTGATTGAAAAAAACAGCAACAAGGCCCAAAACACTAAAACTTCAAATACATTTTTTAAAGCTTACCACCACAGAACATAGGTTTGTCCTAGCCAGCTGGCTTGCATACTGAAATAGTCCCTATTCCTGTCTTGTTATTATGGGCTCTTTATGCAAGCTCAGCTGTAATAAACACAGGTAAAATTTGGGGGAAACCCCCCGAACACGCACAAGACTTTTCTTTGTTTTTTAAAGAATTTTCTTGAAAACTCTTGTAACTATTTCCTGCTGTTAGCAGCATTTTCGTATTCCTGTTAGGGGTACATGTGTGTCTATGTCTATTTCTACCCAGTTTTGAAATAACTAATTTACACTGATTGTACTGGAAGATAACAGTAGTTTGTTGCTCTCTGGAGTAGAATGGGATGAAGAGAATGGTAGTTACTTAGTTCAAAAAATAATTATGATTCTTGTGTTTATTTGGATTTTTCACTTTTTTTTTTCTTTTTGTACCGTTGATTTAAAAGTGCTCAAAAGACATTGACTTAGCAAAATATGACAGTTTTTCTCCCCTAACATACTTCTTTCAGTCACGTAGGAGATGTATTTAATATAATGGATTTGTGTCTCCTTCAGCTCGGAATAAGGGTTCATATTTGGTAACACATAGCAGCAGCAGTGACTGCTGAAATACAGTAGTTAGCCTAATGGCTAATTTAAAAGTAAAAGGAAAATGGGATGTTTGGACAGAAAGAAAAAGAATGTCATATGTAAAATATTTCTTACCACGAACAGGTCAGAGCTTATTTTGTGTTGCAATGATAGCTCACTACTGAGCTCCAAAATATTATTGGGAAATCCTCATGTGTCTGATTCTTCAGAAAATCGTTAAGGTGTTTGAGAAGAGGGTTTTGAGCCACGTTTTGGTGTTTCACTGCCCTAAAAAAAGGGACAGGGACAATGTAGTAGAAAGAAACATTGTAAAAAACAACCTTATCTCTTACTGTTTGTGTTCTCCCCTAAAAAGATGGAGGTAAAAATTCAATTAGCAGCATTAGTCACAGTCTAAGATTTGAGTTCCACAGAAATACATTCTGCAGTCAAATTCTGCTGCTATTCTTAGGAATTTTTCAACTTTGCCCAAAAGGATGGAAGATGAGACCACTGCTGCTGAGTCACATTGGTGACAAACAGAATGGATAATATCAAGTAGGTGTTTGGCTCCAGCACTAACTCTCCTCACCCCTAAATATCTCTACTGAAATAATTTATCAGGAATGGAGGATTGGACCAAGAACAAATGCTTTGAAGTAATATTGTAAAAGCAGGTAAGGTGATGAGTGGTATTTTTTGTTTGTGCTTTGGGTGCTTCCTGCTGTAAAACCGAGTCTTCACCTGCATTTGTTAATCCTGGAAAAAAAATGGTATGAGAGAGAGAGGATTATAATATTCCTTGCTTGGCTCACTCCTGTAAGAACAGTGTTGGCAACATGAGGTCAGAAAACAAGGCTGAATAGGAGGTCCAGTCCATCGAGCTCAGTGTCCTGTCCTTGGCTGCTACCTGCAGTTCATGCTTATGGGAAAAAAGGCATAGTGAAAAGGACAGATATTCCTGTGCCTTCCTGTTTCCCCTGAGCTTGGTGTAAATAAGTGGATCTGTTCACCGTGGATGTATTTTCTTGGGTTTTGATCTGTTTTTCTTTTTGGCATCTGGAACTTCCTGATGCAGCAGGTTTCATAATAATTACCTACTGTATGAACTGCCACTTTTGTTTGTATGATAAATTCATGTGGTGCCTCATGGCAATTTTGTTCTTATACCAAGAGTCCATGACATTGGAGTAGAAATTTAGCTTTACACAGATCTGTTTTTCTATACAATATTATAGTAGGCATAGTCTTGCTCTAGGTACCCACTGGCTCACATTTACAGGGAGTCTTGTGTGTGAATGGTCCAACTAATGTTGCTTAGACAGGAATCATATCCCCTCTTTGAGATGTCTGTAACGTACATCTGAGTGAGAATAATCTGATTTTTTTTAATATCAACTAAAAAAACCAAGGGATGATGATTCTGATCCATATTAAACACTTACCTTTGAGTAGGACGGGCTGCATCTCAGAAGTGCCAATTCTTCTGTATTGCATGGAAAGAGGATGCGACTTAGATGTAGATTTCTGTTCTGGACACCTTTGGTCAGATGAATATTGCTTTTGGGGAGGTCATTCACTACAGAATGCTTTGGATGTATAGATATAGATATAGATATAGAGATATATGTATGTATCTATATCTATATATACACACACACAGAAGAAGATTTATATATACATCCTGAAACAGCTGCTTTATGAAATCATTCACAATGTAATAGACTGGTAAAATGCATTTTACTTGCTGTCCTTCCTCAGACACCCTTTGGGCAGGTGGTAGCTTGGCCCTTTGGGCACTAGCTAACGTGCTTTTGCAGTACAGAAAGAAATGGCAAGGAAATTTTATCCAATGAATACTCTTAAAGCAGGGTTTTTTTCTTAAATCCTGGCATCATGGTGTGCCCACACTTTTTTTTGGTGAAATTGTCTATAACCTCAAGAGAACCCATTCCTTGGATGATGTAAGTGTTTCATTTAGATTGTAAAGAGGGCTCCCAGCACAGCGTCTCTTCAAAGGTCACCCAGAACATTTTGATTAATGCTATCTTGTGTCTGTTTGGCAGCTAGCAAAAGGGAGGAAAAGAGAACACACAAAAAAAACAAGGCAAGGTGAAAAAACCACTTTGCTCCTTTAACTAAAGCAAGGTGGCAGGTAAATGTTATCCTCACGAGCACATGGTGTGCAGCGGGTTGAAGAATAAGAGATGATCCCAGGGCCAAGGGAAGAGGAGAGCTGGTCTCTGCACCTGGGAGATAGTGAGCCTCAGCTTGCGAGTGCCTTGGTGGTGTGCCTTCAGTTGAGAGCTTGCCATCTTAAATCCATTCCAAAAATTTGATCTCCCTGATGGCTGAGGAATCTGTTGCTGCCATACCGAATGCTGGCACGAACATGTTGCCTTGAGATTGATGTTGCACTTCTGATGTCAAGTCTTTCCTGATCCTGATGCCACATCCATAGAGTTTGATTCCACTAAGTAATTGGAAATTATATTTTGATTTTAACCATTTTCCAGTAGGAAAATATGAGAGAAAAATTTATTCAAAGACATAAACAATTCTAGACTGAGCCAATAAGCAGGCTTCAAGACTGACCCTGGTTTTGCAGTTTCTGTAACTAACAGCGAATGGTATTTAGTTCCTAGTTGTGCTTTATAGCATTCTAGCACTATGCTTTCTTCAAAAAAACCCCCAAAAGACCTTCAGACCTATTTCTTGATTGTTCTGGCATTCCAGCATTCATTCCCACAAAAATTTCAGGTGCCAACATGATATTTCAATACAGAAATTGTAAAGAAAATGTCAGAGTACCCTTTTAAATTTATTCAAGATCTCTGCTATGAACTTTGGATGTGGAAGGCAGGCTCTAGATGTTTGAGACCTACAGAAGATTTCAATATTTTACTTGCTAGTCTTCAGGAATAATTGAAGAGATGAAAATGAGTAGACCCCAGGTCACAATAATTTTTCTCCTACTAATTCAGAATCTGATCTTGCTTCAATTACCTGATTTTCATTCCCTAAAATCAGAAATTTAGAAATTCTTATTTTAGATAACAGGGAGAATCAATAGGCTGTGATTAATCCCTCCTGAATTTAGAGAGCTGCATTTACATCTGAAGAGGTTGTCTAGGCTCCTGTTGCAGTCAGCGGAAGCAAGTAGGGACTTCTTGGGCATTATTCTCTGATGTAGTTTAGATGCCTGTCTTATGGTGAAATGTGTTGTTCTCTAAAACGTGCCTATTCTCTCCCCTTTGACCATAATGGAGCCTTGAACAAGCTCACATGTAGATTTGGTAAATATTTATGTTTCCTTAGCTGTCTGTGCAGGAAATGTCCATTTAAATTTGCAGAAACTTTGACTTTTCATGTTATTGCAATGCTATTTTTTTGTCTTTCAATTTATTTAATTCATTGCTCAGAGTTATATTTGATGTGGAACAGAGGTATCAGCAGGCACACCAAAATTTTAGATGTGAAGTTCAAGATGTACACAAGTGAAAATGCAGAGACTGAAAACTGGGCACAGTACCAAGAAACAGGCGTTGACATTCCTACTCCTGTGGAAAGTGTTAGGCTATTTTAAGAACCACTGGTTTTGATTGATAGCAGAGGGGAGTCCAGTCTGAAGGAGTATTTTCAGCATGTTAAGTATGTCAGGCATTTATTATCTTACACACTCTTGTCTTTTTTTCGTGTTTTCTGAAGCTATTTTTTCCCACAACTGCTTTTAATGTTCTACTACACCCTATATATTCTTTCTGATACATTGGGCAAGCTAACAAGGCTCTGCTCATGTTTCTCACTTGAACAAGAAAGGATCAAATGATTGGGAGAGCATTCAATTTGTACCGTTAATTATGTGAATTTAAGTACAGCAGTTTCCAGGTTGTAATAACCGTAACTGTTTCCTTTCAGGGAATGCTGCTATTTAGACTTCACCACTGCAGTGGGATTGACCCACAAAGCTTGTAGATTCCTTTACTGACTTGTCAAAGACAATAGTCCTGGAAGATTACTCTCCTTGCTGTGTTTGTGAATTCAGAATGGTCTCTATGATTTAGTAGTTACTAGTCAGGAAAGAAAAAATTGTGAAGGGACATCACATGCCCTGAGGGAGGGCAATCACACCTGCAGAAAAAAATTGGCTGTGTGATAAATGTAATTATCTGCATTTTCCTTGGCAACTCCATTGTGTTTTGGGAAAACAGAATTAAGAAATGTGGAGACAAAAGATCTACTCATGAGATGATTTACGTATACTTAAATGCTTTTCACCTGGTATTACTTTGTCAAAAAGAGATGGAAATTATTTAACTAGTATGCATTCACTGATCATCACAGATACAGTCAGTGTATCTGCCTTCAAATAATCAATGAAAACTTCACTTGGACTGCAGAGAACTTTTCTATGTCATGAAAGCGCAGGACAGAAATATGTGGAAATATCCCACTTCCATTGCTTGAACTTTGCCTAATTCCAGGGTGTATATACTCTGTTGAGTATGAATTAAAGCAGTAAAATTATGCAGGAACTTTGCAAAATTCTTTCAAGAATTAACTGGATTTATAGCAACGGATGAGTCACTTGATTGTTCTCATCTAGTTTTCCATTTCTGTTAGAAAATCATAATGCAGAAAAATTCAGTTCTAGGAAAAAATGTGCCTTGCAATATAAAATCTTTACAGACAAAACAGCTTTTCTCATTTAAACAAGACTAACTTTAGAAAGGACACTCTATCTACAAATAAAGAAGGAAATGTGTGGGAAGAGAGAGGGTTATATCTCACCTGATAAACCTTATTAATACACATAGCCAAGCTGTGCTGCATCACCAAGAGCGATGTACTTAATAACAAAAAGAATCAAACCTGTTTTTTGCAAGGGTAAGCTGAAACGTGATACATGTGTGCCTGTAGACACATAGTGACACAGACAGGAATGAAATCCATGATATTTATCAAAGATACTGACCATGGTACCCATGGCAGGTGAACCCACTTAGTACCGGTGTAACTGAACCAGATACTCATTGCACCTGGTGTCGGTTCAACCGAATTTCCTTTGTGCTTGCACTTACTGAAATGAAATCAGAAGTCGTTGGCAGTATTTTTTTTTAATTTTTTTTCTTTTTTTTTTTTTACTTTTTTTTTGTTTTGCACAAAACAGCCTAAAACTTAATTCTCCAGGGAAAAATTCTGCATTGCCTAAGGTAAAGCAAAAATCTGGACAGTTGAACCAAGGAGACAAAGAACATTACTTGCAGACAAGGAGTTGGGCTGGAGAAGATCTGGAAAGGGAGCTGCTCTGTCTCTCCCATTGCTCACTGGATTACAGCCTCTGCAAATCAAGCTGCCTTAACTGAAGTTAAGTAGTATGAAGTGGAAATAAGTTTATATAAAACTGTTAGCCTCAGTCTGCTTTGGTCAGAATTTACTAAAAAAAAAACAAAAAAACCCAAAAAAACCAAAAAAATCAGTTTTACTGAAACTTGATGTGGAGTTATTCCAGGCTCTCTAGAAGATTCTGTACCTCCACTTGACCCCAAACACGCATGAGACCGTGGAGCTGGCTGCCTTATTTTTGTTGTGGGCCCCCACCCTGCTTTTGTAAAAAGATATCCGCATTTGCTTCGTCTACAGACCCAGAGGGATGTCTTGGAAGACACTTTAAGTTTTGTCTGCCTTCCCACCACCAAGCCCGCTGTTCTAAAGATGGAATAAATCTTAAGAGAGAAGGTGATATAGCACTGAGACAGAGCAGCCCAATATTCTGGCATGTAGATTAGTCCAAGAGACAGTGCAATGTTGTGGCATGTACATTATTTTCAGTCCATTTCATCTAAAACAAATCTGGTCTCTTCCTATTTATTGTCCAGATTTATACCACAATTCTTGAACTAGAAATGACAGAAGACAAAATATTAAATGGCTCATACTGACCACAGTTGCCAGCTAGCTTACTAAAGTGCAAAGCAAGGAAGAAGTTTCCTTTTCTGGGACCTGAGATGAAAAGCTTTTCCCACCCAGAGTAAGATTCAGACACAATTCAAATATCTCATTTGAAATTCTGGAAAAGCAATTTTTAGTTGCCTTCAAATCGTGGGCTTTCAAGGCTTTCATATATGAAAATTTCCTAACCACATCCATTTCAGCTTCAATGACTTGATTTTACTCTGGGTGTGTTGGTGCCGGTCTGAAGCCATACCTCTATAATAAATGCAGAAAACAGAAGTTATTTTGATAAGTCCTTTGATTCTATGAATTTGATCTGAGCCCCCCTCACAGAACAGAGATCCACTGGGTGGTCATTTCTATTGAATACGAAGGGAAAGGGAAAAGAAAAATCGTTGTCCCCTTTTAAAAGACATCCTACTGGAGTGGGGCAGGGGAATGTGGGTGCCTCCAGCATCCTGGAGACCCAGTCTTTGAATAATTTCTTTAAGCCAACCTTAAGATGCATCCCAACCCCCAAATCTCACCCTCTATTAATAATGTCCCTTAACTGCTGGTGGGCAATAAGCAATCCTAATTGCTGAATAGTTTTGGAATATAAAGCAGTGTAATAGAAGAAGGAATGAGCATTACCTCTTGCAAGAAGGGCCTCTTGCCTGGTGTTTGGGGAATACATGGGTTTAAGTTTCTTCAGGCAGACTTTATTCAGAAAGCTTGTTTGAAAAGGAAAAACAACTGCCTGTATTACACAACTGCACGTGTTTAGCACTGTAACCATCTTTATATTGCCAGCCTCTTCCTAGTGTAATAGAAAGAATATTTGCTAGATGGCACGGGAAAATGGTTCCTGATCCCCAGCTGAAATGTTTTCTTGCCCTGTTTTTTTCCCCCACTGGTTCTGTGGTGCGGACCAGTGAAGCCACAGGGAGATACAAGGAGTGGTGGCAGTTCACATCAGCTGAAGCAGAAACCCACAGTCCCTTAATACACCTTCAGATGAGTTTTACCCCTTTAATGAATTCTCCTCAGATACTGCAGACTCTTTATGCCTTCCTGAAGCTGCAGGATTCATTCTTTACTACTGCACAATTTTAGCTCTTTATAAGCTTTGCTCCATCATTATTGTAATGTTTTCTCATAGGCACAGTGGTGTCAGGTTTTTTCGTTTTGCTATTACCAACATATCTAGACAGCTTTAAAGAAAAAAGAAGAGACCTTCAATGGTTTGTGCGATGCTAAAGTGCTGCTCTGCAGCAGAGTGTTCTACAGGAGTGGTGCAGTATGGTATGTAATGTTTTATATGGAATTATGCGTCAACAGATAGTATAGATGATAAAAAGTCTGAAGGTGATCGCTAGGGGATCTCTGGTTTAACCCAGACCTGTGTTAATGAACAAAGCTTTGTTTTTCTTAAGAGGTTCTCCACCTCAAAGGAACTAATATTATGGTGATTTTGCAGTTAGAAAGCTATTTGCTACTTTCTTTGTCATATTTGAGGTATAGTTTAGGATTTGCCTACAAGTTGTGGGGACTGTATTAAAGAATATGGTGTCATTGGCTTTCCCTTTTCTCAGTGCCATGTCTTTGTCAATTTTAAGGCTACTTGGTTTAATTTAAAATGATGTTTCATTACGGTACTTACTGCATGAATAAAGTATGTTTTTTGGGAGTGCTTTTAGAGAATTAAGGTTCAACGAGGTGCGTAATGTTTATACATATTTAGGTATATTTAAGCATGAAATTGGTTCTTTTTGGAAATAATGGATAGACAGATCCCTGAGGCTATTGCCTTTATACCATTGGTTTTCTCTATCACTAAATATGAACTTGGCTGGCTGTCATGAAAAAAAAAACTTCACTTCCATAACAGGCAGAGAAATGTAATTGCTTTTGTAGAATTGCATACCGTAAGCTCAGGGGCTCTCAGTGTATTTTATTACAGTTGCAGTTGACTGATGGAGAGTAACCTTATGCTAATCACTGTAAATGTAAAACCTTCTGTCTCAGATGGTGCTTACTACAAAGATTACTGATGTAACTTATTCATACAAACAATAAGATTTATTTTTAGTTGCTTAGAAGCCATTTTAAAATCTGACAAACTAATACATTACTTCTGACCGTCTATAATATTTATGGTGCACTTCCAGTCATACAAGATATACTGCTCCTGAATCTGGACAGCAAAGAGGAAAAATCTTCAAAGTTGACAGCATTTAAATTCTTTAAAGCATCAACTTTGTGAAGTAATAATATTGTTAACATTTTTCTAAGTGATTCTTCAAATACTTTAGTCCCAGTCATGTGCCTTGCTTAATGAGATGGATATTCAAGCCAAAGAGAATAATAACAAAAAGATTGTTGTTCTGGAGACTCATATAAAGAGTAAGCTATAATGTATATTTTACATTTAGGTCTGAATTTTGCCCAGTAATAATTTCTAGCCTTTTTAATGGTATAGACTTGTGTCTCATGTTTTGGGAGGATCTAGCACAGGATTAGACTAGGTTTCCATGACAGAATATAACCCAAGTCCACCCTGTGCTTTCTTTTCTCTTTAGAGAAAGTAAGAGCAACACATTTGACCTCACATAAACATTTTCATTAAAGTACTCTGGACAAAAGTTGAGGACCTTTTTTCACCGAAGTCAACAGTGAAAATCTCAGAGCCCCCTCTGGTCCCAGAATTTCCATCCCACCTCTCCCCACCTCAGAGCTCATTAACTGGTTTGGGCAGATACGACATTGGCCCCCTTTGGTCTCAGTGAGCCATGGACATGCTGGTCAGTGACTGTGACCTGAGTGACCGTCTATACCACTGTGGGCAGTGTTCACCAGAGCCTGTGCAAGTAGGAATGAGCTACAAAGGACTAGTTCCAGGTTGCTAGAGATTGAGGGATTAGTCTTTCCTGAAGGTGATACTCGGGCACAGAAAAGTTGCTGTCATGAGTGTTTCTGAAAGGTATTTTTATTTCATGAAGGCTGCCACAGCTGAAAAACAGTAGTTAGGCTAAAATTATGGTGCAAAAGGTTTTTTGTCTCCTTTATTTACAATGGAAAATGCAAGATATCTTTTGCATATATATGTGCCCGGGTCTTTAAAACAATCTTCACTGAGAGTAAAGCTGTAAAATTATTTCAAAGTCTTCTGTACATAATCAAACATTTTTATTATATTGCCATTATTGTATTACTAGATGGTATATGTGGTACCAAAAAAAATTATGTATTTTTATAATGTAAAAGCTATTAGAATATCCAACTGCAATCACTGTCAGTCTTTAATAATATCTACCTTGGCAGAACCTTAGTTTGCTTAAAATGCTTGAAGGTTTATTACTTATTCATCAGCATTTTAAGTTAGACAGCCGCGGTATCTCAGCCCTCTGTAGCAGGGTGTGTTGATTAGTGTTTCTAGAAAGATTTGGCATAAGCGAGGTTGATGCTGGCAGGGAGGTGGGTAGCATATGTAGTGCATTATCACTGTACGTTTTCAGTGTTGACAGGAACAGAAACAAGCTGACATAACACATCTTGAAAAGTAATACTGCTATTACCAGTATCACTTTTATCATCAGCTACACAAAACATTGACCTAGGACGCTGATTTGATGTTAAGGTAACATTGGGATGTATTGACATATATATCTCATATTGATTTTGTCATGACATTCCTTGGCAGGAGTAAGATTATTGTTTAATCAGTTAACTTCTTCAGTTGGTACCATTGCCCTTAATATCTCCTTCAGAAGCCAGTATTTATTTTTGTGCCTGTTTTTTCCCTAATGACAAAGATAGCATTTATTGGTTTGGATATGAAAAGCTTATAGGTAACATTTTCATATGAGAGGCTGTCACACAATTAATTTCATTGCCAGCAGTTCAAGTAGTGAACAGATTTGATGTCATTCAAACGATTTTTTTTTTCAGAATAAAAATCAAGTTTTGATATTTCCATCAAAATTTGATGTCTGGATCAACATACTTTTTCTGTTAAAAATTGAATTGTATTATTACTTATGTAATGATTGATATATCTTTAAAATGTGCCAATCATTTGATTGCAATTTAAAGTTGATTAGAAGTTGCTAACTTCTGAATGAGAATGACTGGTATCAAAACACTAGGCTGATCTAGCTGAGGTAGTCTGGAAAACAACGTGCTGCAAATTGCATAACCCTCCAAAGTACATGAATTTTAGGGTAATATAAGTGGCATGGACTCTGAATGGCTGGTGGGAACCTGAGCTGTGAGGCATTTACTTGCACAAGTTCATGAAGACTTAGCACTCTGGATCTCACTGGAGTTGATTTGGCCGTAGACTTTTATTTTCACCATGTAGGTACTGTGGCGGGATACAGTAAAGTGTGGGGTTTTCTCTAGAGCACAAACAGCTCAGCAGTGCACATTTGGACAGAAAAGATCTTTTGTGAGAACTGAGAGGTTCTTGCTGGGACCTGTGAGTCATGAGAGGTGGGACCACAGTGGCTCTTAATCCAGCGTTGCCTTTGCAGGCACTAATCTGCAGGTGCTGTGCGGTCTCTTGTCCATGCACACCCCCTCTAAAACTTGGAGGGCCATGTTTAGAGGAGAGGAGGCACCACCATGCTGTGACCATCTGGATGGGAGCCACTTTGGTGTGGAGGATGAGTCATTGGGTTAGCGCAGAGCTGTGCTCCGCTTATTAAATTAGGTGATGTGTTACACAATTAGCCTGTATTTGCACGGCTGGTGACCCAGACCGGCTCAGGTCTCCTGAGCTCTGGAGCTTAGGAAGGGATAATTTGGATCTATCTGTAGTAATCACCCAAGAAAGTTACGACCCCGGAGTGGTGAAGCTGCCTCAGGGAGCCATCAGGAAAAGCCGACTGTAGAAAAGAGCCCAAGCCCCGGCCCTTGAAAGCGGTAAGGATCTGACACGGAGCCACGGGGGAGCAGCTCGCCTCGCTCGGCATTCTCAGCTGTGACTCTTTCCAAATTTAGGCCTCTGCGCTGGGTATCAGTTTCTTACGAGAATGAGGCTATAAAAACTGCCACACTGGATCAGCCGGAGTCCTGGCTAGTCCGGTGTCCTGTCTCAGGCTGTCTCTGGGAGCTGACACCAGGAGAACAGTGTGAGAAAGGGGCCAGCAGTATGAACTGAGCTCGCATCTCTCCATTTGCGAGGCAATTACAATACTTCATCATTAGGCACAGAGTGTGGCAGTGAGTTTTTCCTAATGAAAGCCTTTCATGTTGTTTAACTAATTGAATATTCACTGGGCCAGCACAGGGGACCTAAATTGTCCTTTTCATTCCCGTGTCCTGATCAACAGCTAATCCTTAGCTGCTTCTGCATTGCCCTAAATATTAAGTATTTATATGGATGGTTTTTGTGGAATTTCTATGTATTTGTTAAATGAATCCCTTTTTGTTACCTTATACTAACCTAGTATTTAAACTTTTTTTCCCCTTAAATATTCTTATTATGGGCTTTTTTCTGCCCCCTAATGATTCAGTTTTCCTCAGAAAATTTCAAGAAGCTTGTAATGGTTCTCTGCTTTCTGAACAGAATTTAACAGAGTGTTTGAAAATTTCTTACATTTGATGTCAAAATCTAACAGCAAACCAATTCTTGGTGGCTTTTTTGTGCACCTTCCTTTGCTGCTACATGAGTAAAGTACTTTTTTTTTGCATATTCTTCAAGCATATCATGCCTCTATTTTATTTTATTTTAGATGTAATTTTTCAATAATTATATTGTCATTTTATAATAATAATAATAATAATAATAATAATAATAATAATAATAATAAAGCTTTTGCATTGAACTGTCTCTCAGTAGGCTCCCAGAAGTTGTGTTTGATAATTTAGTGAGTAGATTTTTGCGGTTCCTGAAAAAGTGTGCAGTCAATCTGAAAGGGAAGGAAATGGGAAGATTTACCAGAGGCTTTATCTTAGTAATCAGTTGCAATGATGGATACAGAGTATAAAAATTCTTTCCCAGAATATTCTTCTAAGTGTGTATTTGTTTACCAGCTGTTTTAAAGTGGTGACTGTTTGTCAAAAAAGACAAAGAAAAGCAAAGNTTTTTGTGGAATTTCTATGTATTTGTTAAATGAATCCCTTTTTGTTACCTTATACTAACCTAGTATTTAAACTTTTTTTCCCCTTAAATATTCTTATTATGGGCTTTTTTCTGCCCCCTAATGATTCAGTTTTCCTCAGAAAATTTCAAGAAGCTTGTAATGGTTCTCTGCTTTCTGAACAGAATTTAACAGAGTGTTTGAAAATTTCTTACATTTGATGTCAAAATCTAACAGCAAACCAATTCTTGGTGGCTTTTTTGTGCACCTTCCTTTGCTGCTACATGAGTAAAGTACTTTTTTTTTGCATATTCTTCAAGCATATCATGCCTCTATTTTATTTTATTTTAGATGTAATTTTTCAATAATTATATTGTCATTTTATAATAATAATAATAATAATAATAATAATAATAATAATAATAATAAAGCTTTTGCATTGAACTGTCTCTCAGTAGGCTCCCAGAAGTTGTGTTTGATAATTTAGTGAGTAGATTTTTGCGGTTCCTGAAAAAGTGTGCAGTCAATCTGAAAGGGAAGGAAATGGGAAGATTTACCAGAGGCTTTATCTTAGTAATCAGTTGCAATGATGGATACAGTGTATAAAAATTCTTTCCCAGAATATTCTTCTGAGTGTGTATTTGTTTACCAGCTGTTTTAAAGTGGTGACTGTTTGTCAAAAAAGACAAAGAAAAGCAAAGAATAAAAAAGGGAAAAAAAAAAAAAAGGGAAATATCTTAGAAATGATGTAGAATTCAATGTTGCTCACTATGAAATCCTGCAAAAGAGTTTTTCATTATGTTTCAGGCTTGTTTTACCAGGTATAAAAGGCCACACGACTGCAAATGCTTGACTAACACATTCAAGCGAGTTATCCCCTGTTAGCAGAGACACGTTCTCATGCTACACAGGGAAGAAGTAATAGTAGGCTTTTTAAATAAATCCATTTGCACCACAATAATTTTTTTTTTATTTTGCAGTTGTGGATGTCCAGCAGTCCGTAGATGGTTGGTTCACTATCTGTACTTCCACTGACAGATAATCTTTTAAAATAGTCTTGCAATCAGGTGCACATGCTCCAAGAGAGATAAATTAAGTTTGAATGAGAAAACAACTTCTGAATTGTGCCACATGGGTAATTAGGGTTGAAACAAGCGGATAATTTAGAATTTGGTCTTCTGATGTGATACAGCATAGTTCTTACGGATTTGTGCCTTTCATTAGTCTTCATGGAATGAAGTGTATTTTTAAGTAGCAGGTGCAAATGTATGAAAGCCTATTTTATTTTTATTTTGATGCGATCTCAAAAACATAATAAAATCTTGCTCAAATCTAAATTTTTTCATTTAAAAAAATGTCCATTAAGAACTCTAGAGTCTCCAGTGAGCAAGGCCTAGTGTATTGTAATAGGACAAGTATATAGTCTGCTGACCTAGCTATTTGCAGTAGCAAATCCCAAATTCTTGACACTTCACCTCCACCCACATAGCATTCTCCCGTCTTTCATTTTACGAACACACACACGCACAAAGACACTCGGTTTCTACAGAAAGCATGCCAAAGCCTCTTAATCCTGAATGCTCTATTGAATGTTTGAGGTTCTAGTAAATTGGAGTGAAAATGTAATGACTAAGAAATAGTTTGTGTCCTGTGTAGCAGACAAGGAGTTCTTAAGCAGACCTGATTTTGTTCTGTAGCACAAATCCTCTCTGTAGACCTTTTTTGCTGTTGAATTTTGCCAAGAACAGCTATGGGTCAGTACAGCCTTAAATCTTACGTTTATTTAGTATTAGTGAGGAGCCAAACAAAAATGCCTGCCAATTGCTTCAAGTCTGTGACCATGTGCGTTTCTCAGCTGGATTGTTTTGGAAGAAGAACAAAAGCCGATGACAGATCAGATGTGCAGATCCTTCACCTTCAGCCTTCTGGCTTGTTCGTGACCATCAGGTGCTGCAGTGGTTCTTGGCTGCTTGCAGGCAAAAGGCAGGTTCCAGTGAGTGCTGCAGAACAAAACCTGTCATCTCACAGTTACCTAGAGCTCGTGCTTGCTCCTCAAATCTTTCTTCCAAGGCCTTAGCGTCAGGACTTTTGAGTATGATGCTTCCCCAACTTTGAAAGGTTGTAACACCCTTATAACACTCAGTTTCTGGGTCTGGCATTTCTGACTAGGAAAAGACTTTATCTGAAAGAAGATTTCAATGTTTGGCAATCTGTTTTCTGATGCTAATGGTGGAAGACCTCTTTCAAAGCTCATGCTGAAAACCACATCTGAGAAAGAGATGTCTGAAAGTAGCCTGGTAGCCGGGTCATTCATCAGTGCTGTAGGAAATGTGGGGTAAGTTTCCATCTTGTCTTTCAAGGAGAGACATATTCAAAAGCAGTTCTGTCTCTCCATTCTGGTGCTTCCACTAATCATTCCATCCTGGATTCGAGGCACCTTCCAGATAAAGAGTGAACAAAACCAAAAATGTTCTGTTAAAAGGTTTTGTTTAAACAAACTGACTTTTTTAATGTGGAGGAAAATACTTGAATGAAAAATTCCTGGTCCGCTGCAGAACTGCAAAGGAGGTGGGATTTCCTATGTACAATGGCAATATAGAGTCTGTTGAGGCAACATGCAACAAAACACAGCATCTGACTTCTGCTGAAATTAAAGGCAACCTTTTAAATTAATGGAATTTTATCTTCTACTGGTATATTTGCTGATTTTCTAAAATAATCTTTCTTGGAAAGCGGAGAAAAAGTAATTTCTTGGTACGAGGGGGCTTTTAATTTACTTCCAAAAATAACTTGATTAATTTCCTTAACTTTAAAAGTCTTTTCTCCACACCAGTTTCTGGCTAGTTAACAAACAAGACCTAATAGGCAGGGCGGATGCAAAGTCAGAGACTGGAGCTGAGAGACAAGTACTGCACGAGGGAACTACTTTTTGGGAGAATACATGTCACTGCTTTCACTTGCTTTAAGAGTCAGAGAATGGGTGTTCCAGGGAAGAGGACTGGGCCTGTGGTTATATCTGCCTGTTGCTTTCCTTGGACACCTGAGCTCTCCCCTTGACCTGTAGTCTCTGCTGTAATCATGACCTCAGCTGGATAGCCTTGGCAAGACTGAGCTCCCCATCACTTTTTTCCTGAAGAAAGAGCTGTAGTCAATAGGAACATAAAATCCAACACTATGAAAAAGAATTTGACATAAACAGTACAGCAGTGCCTTTTTTGTAAAAACTGAGTTAAGAATATTTTAAAATAATCCGAAGATTTAGTGAATCAGTGTGCATAATTAAAATTTTATTGGATTGCAAATACATTGCTGTTAGGATGTTCTTGATACATGACCTAGAGTTTTAGGGGTTTTAATTTTTTTTTAAATTTGGGGCTAGATATGCTTCTGTGTTATGTAAACCAATTAAGCTGTTCAGAAGACATTGATTATGAACCTTTCACAGATTGCATGATGCCTTGTGCAGGCAGGCAGGAGAGCTTTATTAAAAATGCTTGTCATTTCTTAATATTGTTCACAGGACATAATCTCTGGGATAAAGAATACTTGCAAGAGTCATTTGCTGACGCAGAACAAGGACTTTTATTAAGTTCAAATCTGTTTATTATCTGTAAATCTTCTGACTTGTCAAAACATTGGATGAAAAAGCAATGCATGAGTTATAGGGTCTTTCCTGTTGAATTTAAAAGAAGGATGTATATTTGATGTCTGGTTTAATGATCCCTGCTCTTGAAAATTAAAACTATGACTGATATCTCAAACTAACCAACTGATAACTGAAATACTTTCATTTTTTAAAACTTTGTATTAACCTCTCGTATTTTACCTAATTTGGATTTCAATTTCGGTCTTCATCCAAGAGATATTTCTTCCCTTTTCAGAGGTAAGACCAAGTTCAGAAACTCAGAATCGTACTCATTGTCACTCGGCTCTTGGGTAAAATTTGACTTATTTCAAGTAACTTTAAGAAAAAAATGGTCCAAACTGATAAAAAGAAATCATCATTTCTTCTGAAATCTTGCAGGATTCTCCTCAATCCAGGCATTTTAGAGCACAGCAGTAAGCAAGCAATGTTTTCCCTGAATCTGTCACCTCTGCTTTTACGAGACTGCAGAGTCATCTGCCACTAAGGCAAAAGGAGCAAAGGTCTCTTTGAATGGCTACAAAATTTTGGACTCTAAAACCTAGAGTTTGAAGAAGAGGGCGTGTATCTTTAGCTAATGGAAAACACAGCACAAGAGAATCTTGGCTTATGAACACTCATAACATCATCAAAATCCTCCTTTACAGGAGGAGAGACAGAATCCATCCCATGTAATGTATGTCAGAAATGTCACTTAATGCCCATCTTGAGGACAATGAGTTCTCCCTGGTGATGAGGGGGGTTTAAGAATCTATATGAAATATACTGGAATTATTGCCAGGGTCAACCTTGATTGTACTGAGTTTATTTTGGAGTATTATAGGAAATACAGGCTCTGAACTATTTTAAGGTGATAAAAATATTTATAAAATCTCTGATGTTGTAGTTCTGTCAGTAAATTAATTCAATTGTTTCTTTAATCCAAAGCTATGATTATTACATTCATGCCTTCCTCCAATTTCTTAGAATGAAGATGCAACATGACAGTAACAAACACGTAGGAATCAAGTATTGAATCTACATTCTTTCTTACTACATGTAAAAGTGTTTTCCATTGCACTGTCATCTATATTTTTATATTGGGAACTTCTGAAGAAAATCTGAGTAGGAAGTAAATGACAGCATGTAGATTTTTGTTCATTTCAGTTAACTCCCCTTCCCTTTTTATAGTCCTTTCATCGTGTGAGCCTTTTGGTTGGTTCATAGCATCTATGGAAAGAGTGTTGTTTACACATTTTCAACTGAAACTCTAAAGTATTCTTTATAACATTGACAGGATTTTGCTTAAATTTGGAAGACTCTTCTTGAGAAGCCAGACATTAGTAGCATACTTAGTCATGAAGTGTTTTCTCACTACCCAGATTTGTTGGCTAATGAAATTATGCTTGTTCTTGGGGAAAAATGTACTGTCTGCTGTTCTCCTACAGTTCTTCTATTCTTTCTCCTACACTCCAAAATATCTGAAGAATGGTACATGACTGTATTTAATGGATTATTATGCCAAAGTGGAAAACTAAGAATTTTTTTCATGAGATGAAGTCAAGTTTGTATAGATATAATATAAAATAATTTAATAAGTAAAAATAAAGTTATTTAATTGGAACAAGCGTAGCTATTCTTCCCAACAGATAAAGTCATATGAAAATGACCCTAGCAGTGTTAAACATGCAGTATTCTTGATATCTGGGGAAGCTCAAGTTAAATCTTTAAAGACAGCTGCTTTTTAATGATTAGCACAGAGAAGAAAACAAGATTCTAAGTTTATTATCGTGCCCTCCTGTGAACGTGCAGCAGAAGCCAACAGCCATTCAGCTTACCTTATTGTTTGCTAGTAGCTGAGTGCCAGAATAATTACTCTTTGTAGCCAGCATTCTTCTGGGCCCACACAGACCTACTCAGAAAATAGCTCATTAAAAGGACCTCTGAAATCCTTGCTGAGAAGAGGAAAATATGACCTCTTCTTCAGTTTTATCACAGACATTTTGTTGCTGCTTTTTTAATGTTCGTTTTTCATTTATCTTCCAACTGTTCTCTACATACTACGAGCAGCAGTCTGCGGAGGGAGGCATCTGAATTATCAGCACACTGAGTTTTATTAGTAGGGGACAGGTAAGAATGCTTGTAGATGAGCTTGTATTGATTATTCGTTAAATGCCTGGCACAGATGACTCTAAAGAGTGCAGCTTCTGGTGGGAAGCTTATTGCTGATAATATAGGATGACATAATCCATTTCTTAGAGATTAAAATACTAACTGCCTTCCCCTATGTGTGGTTTGTTTAAAAGCTGAAAATTTAGCAGCTGGTATTTCCAAAGTACTCTGTGTATCCCTAATGTACCATCAATGAGAACTCTGTTCTCTTCTTCATGGAAAGGAGATGAGGAATATGGGCTAGCTGGTGTTACAAGACTTTCACTCCTGTCTGCTGGAATGACAGTAGAAAAAAAATGATGGCAGATTAAGTAGAAGCTCTCGGTCTGGTCATATATCTGTCGATAAAGACTAAGGTTTTAATTTGCCTGTGTTGAAATCTGTGACAGCATTGCTTTTCTGTTTTCAAAATACCTTTTTCTGATTGATAAAAAAACTTGTTAAATCCAGAGGCCAGGTGGCTTTTTGAATCTTGAAAAACATATTTGAGGGTATGTCACGATCATTTAGTGAGATAACTCCAAAGCATGAGAGATGTGCTATTATCTGTCATCGGTATGTAGGTGGCAGCCGTATGGCCTTTTGAAAATTTAACTCAACTCTTTCTTAGTATTCTTTTGATCCCTGCTCCAAAAGTATGGTTCCTCAGCAGTATAACTGCCCAGACACAAGTTGTAGCAGTTTGGGAAAGGAGATATCTGTTGAAAATGTCATTCTTGTTTTAAAATAATAGTAATAGAAGAGTCCAAACACAGGAGAGAACTTTATAGAATCTGTGCTGCCAAAAGCAAATCACATCAGCCTTTATTTTCCTCATGCCAGATCAATTATTTTTAAATGAAAAGTTACTTTCCAAGTAAACAAAACTTGTCCCAAACATTTTAGCTCTCAAAACCCCTTACTTTTTACAGTTTTCAAAAATGAAAATATTTTAATAAACTAAACTGAAAAAGCCATCAAAAATTAAATGTACTTTTTAACATTGTTTAGCTGAGAACAAACAGCAGTAATAAAAGAGGAAAACTAGAGGAAAAGGAAACTTTTAGGAAATCAGAAAATCAAAATGAGGAGACAGCTGTCAGTGGAGACCTGCATGTAGTAGCTGCAGGGCACGTGTGAGCATCTCACTGCATTTTGGTGTTTTGATGAGAGCAGGTGGAGCTGGTTGGTTGTATCAGGGGCAGGAGGTAATGGCAGGAGCTGTTAACCTGGGGCATGGGAATGGGCACATTCAAGTCTTCTTTGCTGAAAGTGCTGGCAGTGAGAATGAATTTGAACTTGAAGCTGTAGTCCTCGAGGTTTGAGGACAGTTTTTCTTAGAGTAAATGCTACAATTAGCAGGTGACCATGGTACAAAGGGCCATGGTTGTTCATTTCTTCCTGTCAGACTTGGATGACTGGGGTGTTCACACTGTGTTGAAGTGTTTTGGATAGAGTTATACCTGGGAAACACAGAGAAAATGCTGTTGTGAAACGAAGGATGTTATGTTTGCCAAAATATTGCTAAAGTGCTCTTGCTAACAGCAGGTTTGCCCTGAAACACTGAGAGCCCTGACATCCAACGTACTCTCCTAAGAGTCCATGAGGGATTTCACACACAACTGTTAACCTGGAGAAATTTGAAGTGTAGCCCAACTGCTAAGGTGAGGCTGTACCAGTCCTCCTTCAGTTGCATCTAAACAGAGCAGCAAAGCAGTGCTTCAAAACTGAGCAGAAACCCTGCGCAGGTGGGAAATGCTCAATCTCATCTGCTGCATCCAGATCACTACCAAACCTCAAGGGTGTGGTGAAAGACCAGATACCTTGTGCAACTTATGCAAGCTAGAGAAACACATATAGAGATGCAAAAATTTGTCGTTACTCCAATTGAAAAATTAGCAGTCTAATCACAGAGTTATAATGTTGTTAATTCCCTTTTCCTTGACGGGAACAAGTCAAAGGAAGCACTTCTCACAAACAGCATTTTTCTGAACCCATTTACTGTTCAGGATATTATCATTAAGAGAATGAGGCTGTTGTTATTAAAGCAGGTAATTTTTCACAGGGCGCGTTTGGTTACTCAAGCAGCTTTCTCAAACCCTCCTGCACTAACTCATACCCAGCTGGAGCCACAGCTGGCAGGACAGCCCTTTGAGCAGAAGCAGAAGGCTTTACTACTATGCCTTTGGCTTCTAAGAGTGACTTGTACATGTAATTCTGCAGTCTTTGTCTGTGTGCAGCAGATACAGCCTTCTTGGATGGACTTTAACTTGTTCATTGCTGATTCCAGTGTGTCCTGGTGATCTTGAGCTGACTCTTGGCATTCTGAATTTATCATTTATTGTGCATTCAACTGGACCAATTATCTCCTGAGTTTATCCATTTGGGAAAGACTTTCGTGCACTACCTCTCACACTTACCCTCTCTTCAATCTGTTTTCTCTTATCACGTCCTCATTGTACTGTTCACCCAAGTGCACACAAACTCTCACATACATAGGGCTTATATTATGATGTAGTTCAGGTACAGTCATACTCACACTTAAAGTCCAAATGGTCCTATTATTGCAGCTCATTCCCAATGATCACACAGATGAAAGCCACCTAGACAGCTTTCTCATTCCTACCACTTTTATTTTCTATGCGTTGTTATGGAAGGTGCCAGCATCTCCACTTGTTTGCAGGAAGGTGGATGATGTTGATGGTGGGGCTTACCCTGTGCTTTGGGCCCACTTGAAGCTGCTTTTCTGTCTTTGCTAACAGTTTGCTTGTTCCTTCTTCACTGGCCAGCAAATTTTATATCTGAATTTCATGGTGTTTGATATGTTTTATGTATGCCAGATACTGGTTCTTTGCTTGCTCTGTTATCCTTGATACCAGCACAAAAGGTTGCATTCCTGTAGAGAGCAACAACTTATTATTAATGATTTATGCTTGTAGCCGTAGGGCTTCTATTCCACACTTGCACTTTCAAAGCTTCTGCTATTATCTTGTGCTTGTACTTTTGGAAGCATCTTTTAAAATCCCTTGTTTTTCTTCAACAGCCTTCAAGCTATGATAACGGGACATGTAGTATTAGCAGATATTTATCCATTTTCTGGAGTCACTCTGTAGTCAGTTCATTGTACAAAATTAATGCTCTGTTAGGAGATCAGCTCAATTGGTTAAAGCATACATTAATAATGCCAAGGTTGTATGGGCCACTCACTTAATACTTGGACTCGGTGATCCTTATGGGTCCCTTCCAACTCAGGACATTCTGTCATTCAGTGACACATGCAGGGATATGTGCAGGCACGGCTGTGATGCTGGGCACCACCTGCTTCCAAAATGTATTGCTTGCAACGATGTCACTGGTGTGTTACCAGACTTGCTCTGCAATGTGTTTTGGAAAGGGGAACTGTGGAGATGCTCACCTGTGGTGGCAGCACCACATGGGCTGGATTCTTCTGTGGCAGGACTGGCTGCGCTCAGTGTGTGGTGGTGGAACCTCACCGCATGTGAGCCTCAGCTCTGTGGGGAGGGAGCTCCTCTGACTGAAATCCCTCAGGCCCTCAACCACTCAGATATTTTGGGACACCAAAAGGCAAATGACTGATGTACGATACTGTAAAATTGAAGTTCCTTGCTAGCATCATCCCACAAGACTGATATCTCAGCTCTGACAGCTGTAAGTAGGGATTTATTTATCCTCCCAGTGCTTGATTTGAAAACTACACCTGCTTATTGATAGGTGCAGCTTTTGGGAAAAGACTATGAGGGGAATTATGTCGTATAGATTAATGAGAATGTGCTTCAAGGTTGCTGTGAGGGTGACAGCAGCATTCTGGGACTCTCTTACAGGGTTGAAATTGCAATAAACTCTTACAGGAAAAAGAATAAATTCTAACTTTCAATTTCTCACTGAGTAATCAAGACAGAGTTGTTCAAAAATGGACTGGAAAATTGGGATCTGTTTTGCTTCACTGCTATACTAATGTGACTAACCAATGTGCAGCCTTTTTTGTTGGGCAGAGTTATTATGACATTGCATAAGCATATATTATGTGTATCAGTTGTAAATGTATGTGTTAATGTGCTAGTATGGATGTTCTACATATGAAAGTATAAGTCCTACAACCTTGTAAGGACTCCAGTTTCGATGCAGATATTTTTCTTTATCTACAGGCACTGGATTTGATCTGAAGTCTCCCATTTCCCGAGGAGTCTTCTGATCATGAATAATATAATGATATAGTAATATTTGATAAGCAGTCCATGTGCATGTTAGACAGCACCACCTTTTTGTTTTTGTTTGTTTTTTTTTTAAATTTTATTTTGCAATCAGCCTTCAAACCTTTTCAGTCTACTTTTGTCAGTCCTTGACTGCCTTCTATGGAAGACCAGATGGCAAGCCTGGCCACACTAGTGCAAAATCAGCAACAATATTTCAGCTTAATTTCTGGTTGATCCACACAGCAAAATGAACACAGGACAGCCAGAAGGAAGGGATGATTACCTGCTGAGGGAGAAGCTGGAGGCAGTCTGGGTATGGGACCGCCTCGCTACGGTTTTGTGCACGGGTGATGGACTAGAGCAGCTTGGGATGTTACAACAGTGTGTTTTAACTTGGGAGATGTTGCTTCTTAGGAGGTTTAGGAGACTGGAAGCAAATAAGAGGCTTAAGGGTGTCAGTGATCCTATAAACATGATTTAAAGACCCAGGTCATCTTAGGGTCTAATATACTAAGACCATTTAGTCAATACTGCATATAATTGAGTCAAGTAAGCATAACAGGGAAGGTATTTTACTTGCTCTTAGCAAAAGGAGGAAATTAAAGGTTATCTTCACTTACTTTTCATCAAATTTAGCTGCATATGTGTAGAGCAGTATCAAAGAGCAATTACAGTTGTATAAAGTCTGCTGGGCTGAAGAGCTAATTAAAATGATGTTTGAAAAAAACCCACTTCATCTGAATGAGCTCTTGCATTTTGAATAATAGATTAAAATTTTTTAATGTTATTCATTTGCTCTTTCTAGTGCTTTACACACATCACACATTCATTTTCAAAAGATACTTGTCTGCATTGGAGTGTTTATTGATGTATTGAAAGAAGCAGAAATGATTTGCTGAAGGTGATAAAATGGGCACATCATAGGGCTTGGGGAAGCTTCTGGACCACAGTTGTCCTTGGGAATTTTGGCACGAACTTCATCTTGACTGTAATTTCATCCTGAACTTTTGGAATGGGTTTAGCTTTTTCCTCTGAAGTTTCACAGAAAGTTGGTGTTCAAATGATCATCTGCTGCTATTTGTAAAAGGTTTTAGGAAAGCCAGAGCTCATATTACACAATAAACAGCTAATCCGTATTAGGTTACTGTGATAGCCATAATAAGTCAGGATATGAAGATAGGCTGAAGATTCTTACATCTCATTAACTGATAATTCCATCTGACTAGATTTTTCTCTGCCTTGAGGAGGAGACAAGGTCCCTTTGTGGTTTGACTTTAGTCTGAACATAGAAAAGGAGTTTAAGGAGAGATTACAGAACTCGGGCTGTGTTTTTGGATGGCCCCTCTCCCTGGCTGGGTGAGTGACGTTAGCTGTGCTCTCTCTGAGTGTCAGAGCTAAATTTATCACTCAGGAATTGTGGGCATGTGAATTTGTGCTCTGACCAAAACAGTGCTTCAGTCAACACGTTTCTCTGTCATGTCACTTGTTATTTTGCTATTATTTACTCATAATTTCCTTTTCTGTTTTTTAAACAAATAAATGTCTTCAAAGGAAGAACTAGATGTTTCAAGAATGAGGTTTTGTCAGGGTGTTGCTTTATTAATGGAATGACTTACATTAGCAAATCAGTGGAAGAAGTGGTAACGTGAACCAGCATATTGAATTTCACTTTAGCAATCTGTATTCCAGAAGGAAGTCCTGAGAAGCAATCATTGACAATGGGACCTCAATTTAAATCACAAAATAAGAAGTATGCTGAATGCATATAGAGCATATGAGAGATTAAATGGAAATGTTAGTTTGTGTTCATAAGGCAACCAAGACATTAAAAATGGGCTCTACAAGTAAGGACTACAGAAGCTGTGGTAATGAAAACAATAATTAATATAATTTAAGTTACTATCCCCAGGGCAGCTGTAAATTGATGGTATTAATTATGCAACAAACCTGTTTGTAAATTGATGACACAGGAGCTCATGGAAGTCATCTAGAATAACTTTTTCATTTTGAAGCTTTTAGGCAATATATTGTGCAGCCGCCAATAGCCACCAATGGATATTCAAAGGTTATTTATATTAAACTCTGTAATTTGTATTCTTCAAAGAACTAACTAACGTGAAGGCTGCAATTAAAAACAATCAGTTATTTCATGTGCATAAGGTTGATTATATAACATAAACCAGAATTCCTTAGTATTGAATTCAATAGATGTCACATTTGGTATTTTTCTGCCCCTGTACCTGTATTGAGTCAAGTGAATTCCAGCAGCAGGGGATGTACGGCATTGAATTACTTCTGCTGTTGCTACTGATTATGGAGAAAAGATGATAAGAAGTTTCATGTATGTTTTTGTATACATTTGAATTTTAAGCTTGTTTTGTTATTGTTTACCTCTACATATCAGAGTGGCTATTAGTAGATGTAATGAAATGCTGGAAGCCCAGCCTGTTAATTTCTTTTCAGTTCTTCAAGGTTAGAAACATCAGCCAGAGAGAGAGATGGTAAATGAGATATGACAAAAGGTGCAAAAATCTTTTCTCTACCTTAAAAAGGAAGTCGTATGTAACAGTTCCTTCTGCTTCACATTGTTCAATTAAAATTTAAATTTTAAAATGTCATAGTATTTTTACTTTTTTTTTAATCTATAAAATGAAAATAAGCACTTAAAAATAATTTTAACCAAGAAATATTTCTCTTTTGTTTTCCCCCAGTGGCAATGTTTGTGTTTTCTGGCTAGTCACGTGCTGTTTGCTTGTCTGGGTTTCTGTGAAGCAGCTTAGATTGCATGACCAGTTTTACCAGCTGGAAGTTCCTGTTTCTCAATTGCTCTGAGTGAAACTAAGAGGAGCACAGTCCTGTCACTGCTTCATGCAGTATCTAGCAACTTAAAACTGTCTGAAATGCAGTAATTGTATTTGCTTGTGTATGCTTTCTAAACTCTAAGGAAATAGCATACACTAGGAGAATGTAAGTAAAGCCATGATTTAATGGCATCTCCCACCTGAAAAAATATTATCGTTTGTCCATTTTTATGTATTTTCCAATCATAGTTTTAGCTTGCAAGCAATTTTGGTGATTATATCCACAATGTCTCTAGGCCAAATACAGCAAGGTTTTCTTTGTGTGTTCTTTAATACCAAAGCAATAAAATTAGAAGTGCAGGGTAAGACACAATACAAAATTAGGTGATAGCAAGATCTCTCCATTGCTATGCAACAGCCTGGAGCCTCTAGTCTGATTTCTTGTTTGTATTTCCTCATTGCAAATATGCAGATAAAATAGTGGGAGTTTAGCAATGCTGCCACATTTGATTGGAATTTGCCATAAATCTGTTTGTGTTTGGGCTTGCTCTTTGCACACTTATTCCCTCTCTTTCTTTTATAAGGAATATTTTGCGCTCTGACTCAAGAATGCCCACTGATACAGAACAGCTGCTATCACGTGTCAAAACAAGAGCATGACTAGAGGGTGAGGTAGAGGGGGAAAATGGTATTGAAGACAACCAAGGTAGCCAAAGTCATCAGCTGCACTTCCTAATTAGAGAGAGAAGATGAAAACAAAACTGCAGGTCTTCAGGAAAGCAAAGGCCATCTCTAGCTGATTTTAGTGTAGACCCAGGTACTGTGTAAGACTGCCATGAAGTGTGTCAGCTGTACAGGAATCACCAATGTTAATGTGATGGGTGCTCCTGCCTGTGTGCAGGTAATCCTGCACCTTGGAGGCACCTTTGGGAGCAGCAGGTGCTTGGGTGGAGGCTGCATCCCTGGCTGTGTTGTAGGCACTGGCAGCAGCTCGCTAGTGAGTACGTCCTTGAGCACTGATGGTACTCCGCTGACTTTTATCAGGAGCAAGGACTAAGTGTTTAATGTGCTGGCTAATCATATTTAAAAATTGTGTTGTTGTCTTATGAAAAGCAATGATCAGACTCAGTCACCTTAGCTCCTGAGAGAAGGACAGAGCTGTTTTTTCTCCTTCACATAAAATAACTACCTGAACTCCTGGCACGGTGGAGCATTTAGCTGTCACTCTTTTGCTGTTGATTCAGGCCATGCATTATATATTCCAGTGATTGGTCACTTGTGTGAAATGGAGAGGGAAGTAGAAGTAGGAGAGCACCTTATACCTTCACAGCTAGATGTGTCTGAGAGAGCAGAGCTCTTCCAAATTGTTGAGGCAAGAGAAGTTGACAGCATTTGTACGAGTAACCTGCCTCTGTTTTGCCTGAGCACTCCAACAGGCAGCTGTTAGTGGAAGTAACTAATATTTGCTTAGAGTTTTTTAAAACTGGAAATTTGTGTCTATCATTTTTAATGTTCCAGCCACAAGATGATCAAGTAATGTAAACCGTAATTCCACTCTGTTCCATAATTGCTATTTACTTATGGATGCAAATTACAAAGAAGCATAATGAGAGTCATAGCTCTTCAATTTGTTTCACTTTAAACAAGCAAGCAAAAAAAAAAAAGGAGACAAAACAATAATCCTGTTTTCCTGTATGATTCAATACAGTTCAAGCCTCTGCATATTAGAGTTCATTGGAAAGACAATTAATAGCCATAAGATTTACATCAGATGGCATAACAAAGGAAAATCAATGTACTCCATAGTTTTAAATCAGAAAAAAGAATTTTTTACACCAACAAGTAGCGGGAAAGTCAGCATGTCAGGTTCAGTGGTTTGGGGTGTGGTTCCCTCTGTTTACCTTGCGAAGGCACATGCAGCTCCTCTACCTGATATCTGGCAAAGCAAGTGAGAGTTTTATGATGATGTGGACTTCTTTTCCCTGTTCCATCTCCTGTGAAGGAGATGGAAGTGATCGGAGAGCACTGTGATAAAATTGAACGTTTAGGTGAAATTGCCTTTGTTCAGTCTTTCTTTCTTTAGTGCATTCAGGCCTTGTGTACACAGTCCTACTGAGAGGGCAGCAGGGGGAGGGAGAAATAAGCAGACAGACAAGCAATTAGTTGGTGTGTGTGGCTGAATAGCTCAAAGAAAACGGAGAAGATACTTGAATCACAATTCATTCCAGATATTGCTCAGAACTAGCTGCATTTGCATTAGAAAATGTGAACATGTTTTGCCTTTTTTTTTGCAGAGCAAAGGTTTTTCCAATTTCGTTTAAGTTGTTAAGCAAATACTCTACGGGCTACAGTTTGCCCAGATACACTGGTGTAATTGAATTGTTGTCCTGCTAAAGTGGAGTTAAACAAAGATAAAAACAGCCTTGAAATTGATTGAATATGGTTTTCTGATTTTGTTATGGAAAATTGAATGAATAGCAAGCTATCAAACAAAAGTTCTCCTGTCTGCTGTGCCACACCACTAGAATATATAGAATGTTGATGAGTATAATCAAGGCAGTATTTTGTCTGTTAAATAAGGCTTTAATACACAATTATCCAGTTAAAAAAACCTACCAAAACAAGCACCAGTATAGTTAATAACAGACGTGTAAGTTATGTAGAGTAATTATTTCATGTTATTCATGTTATCTCAACTCTGATAAAAATCATCTTTATTTGGATAAAGAAGTTGAACTAATTTTGTGTTTTGTAGGTCACTTCTCAAGAATCTGGAACCAAACCATTGACCTTCACATTCGTACCATCCATTGGAAAACTTCCAACTCATTTTGAGGTTGTGGATATCTCTAAGTTCCTTGTGACAATTCCAGAGGATCCAAAGGATCTGAGCAACCAAAATATTGTAAATAAGGTAGATTTTTGTTTGCATTAATTTTTCCGCTTCTTAAAAAGATAAAGAAAATTTTATTCCGAGCATTGCTGAACTGAAGCTCTTTCCCTTGAATGGTTTCTTGGCTTGTGCTTGGTTTAATTACCAAGATGTGGAATCATTGTGCAAGAGAAGGCAGGTGTCTGCTCAATAGCTTGCTTTGCCTTTGGCAGAGTTTATATTGGAAGGAAACCCTCGATCATCTCAATTCTGTCCTCTGTCAGTCATTCAATGGCAGATGAGGGGAATTCCTTCTTGATCTTCATGACAGCAAGGGCGATGTGCAAGGAGTGTTATCACATGGAAATTGACCAGCAGTTGTTCACTGGATCTTGGTTTCAGCAAATGCCAGTGCTGTGGCTTCCAGAAAAGGCGCCAATCCCTTTCATAGCTGCATAGTAACGCATCAAAGTGGAAGTGAGCTTTTCATTTTTGGAAGTTTGTCCCTGTGATTTCCTGCAGTGGTGTAGCCAGCAGCACAACATTCCTGGTTCTCCTTCCTTTAGTCAACCCTTTGTTTGTTATTCCTTTCCTGCCTCACAACACTTAATGCCCTCTTATTTTATTCCATTCTGCTTGAAAGGCTACCACAACTCTCAGGTTAATATTAATGCTTATGGCAATTCTGCTTTTGTGTAACAGCTCCTTCCCGGGGACATTGCTGGGGCTGCAGTTCTGGGTGCTCTTCCGTGTAATAAACCTTTCACAGTAGTTCACAGCCCTCTGACCTGAACACGTTCCAGCATTTCAGTGTCCTGTCTGTCAAAAAGGGGTTAGGTCTGGGCAAAGGATGGATGTATGTGAAGAGGCATTCACTGGAATATTATCCTCAGGCAGTTTATCTCATTAGTTACATTTACAGCTGCTCAGTATTGGTTTTGTTATAAGTAATGCCCAGGATAAAGCAGAATCGGGTCTTCCTGTCATCCATCCCCGTGTGTTTCTCTGTAGACAGAGGAAAATTTCTGGCAGTTGATGCAGTTGTGAGGCCTTCATAGCAGAGGTTAGTCCCTCTTCTAAAATGTCTAGAACCTGAACAATATTTCAACAACCAACATCATTCAATCAAAATAACACTGCCAGACTCATAATGGTGATATTCCCCTTTGTGGTCCAGTATTTTTTCAAAGAACTGAACTCCAGGACTCATGGAGCTGCAAGTGAAGTGGAAATTTGTAATTACCGTGTTCCTCAAGCAGCACTTAAATTTGAGACCCATCTGGAGGCTTCCTCTTGCAGTACACAATATATCTATTCATTTACCTGATTCCTCCCCTGAGGGAAATACGATTTACAATAGCAGTTTCGATATTGAATGATTTAACGATATGTGTGTTGTATGTGCAGTTCGCACTTTTCCTGCTTTCATCCCAGGCGTGCTTGAGAAGTGACATGCTGGATGTGGAAATCGCAGAAAATATGAAGAACAATTGTGGTCTGTGCTGCGAAGCTTGAGCATACAGTAAAGCGCTCTGACCTCTGGGTCTGTTTGCTCTCTTCAGAGAATGCCTTGTCTTAAGGGCCTTTGTTTCTTCATTAATATGTATAGGTTTTGTCCCAGATTTGTCTGTCAGACTTCTCTGAGGAGCATTGTCTGCTCCGTGGATCCCGCGGTCGGGGTGCCTTCCCATCGTGTCTGGTGTAGTCAGGTCTGACAGCTCATTCGGCTTGACTGCACCCTCCTTCTTGGTTCCCGCGCCGGCCTTGTCTCGGGCCATCGCTGTGCTCAGAGCCCCCTGTTGCTCTCTGAGTTGCTGGGAAGGCAGCCTCCACAGCATTGGCGGGGGGGCTGGAAGGTGGGACGCCCTGGGGAAGTGGCTTCTGCTGTGTACTCGTGCCTAAATTGTTCATTTGCCTACTGCACTTTTGGTAGTGCAGAGACAGTCACTACTGAAAGCCAAAATTACTTCACATTTTGGGGAACCCAAATAAAATGCAGTTAACTCGGATCTTTTTCCTTGTATCTTTTGCAGTCTGATGCAGTCTCTGATGAGCTGGTCTTAAAGAGTGGGGCCAAACAAGACTGTGTGTCCACTGTCTGTACAGACAGCACCCGAACGGCTTTCCAGTCCCTGGGGTGTAATTCAAGCAAAGGAGAAATGCAGGAGAATGACCTTTTTAAGGCTGAGTTTATCCTGATTACGGACTCCGGTGATGAAGATGAAGTAGCTGCAGCCTCGAACAATGTTCATCAGCCTTCCAATGGCTATGGTCCCATCAGTGCTCAGCTGCTGACCACGTCCCATGTTTCCCCTGGCACTGGGGCAGGGAAACCTCCTGGCGATGGGCACCTTCCAGGTGCTGCACCTTCCCCCAGTACTGCTGATCCACAAAAACCTCAGGTAACCAGCTCTTTAGACTCTAGCGATAACCTTTGCTTTCTAAACCTTTCAGGATATGGAGCCAGTTTGAACAGCAGCTTGGTCAATTTGTTCTTTAATTAGCATTTTCATTGGCCATTTCTGTAACATTTGAACCTTAAGGAGGTGGCCCAGCCCTTCTGACTTGCTCCCTCTCCATATGATTCTGGCGTGTGTGTGGAGCAGATAAGGCAGATCTATTCTTTCCTTTAAGAGCAGTTCATCATGACAGCAAGTTAATCAGGAGATGTTAGATTCCTAGCTAGTCTAAATTGGGTAAGGTAATTGAAATCAATGGAGCCTCGAGATCATTTGAATTATTAGCATCAGACTTCCCATACGTAGATTCTTTTTTTTCTCAGCACCTCTTGCAGCCTTTTATGCAGAAGAAAGAGGCTGTAAAAAATCCCATTAGTCTGACTGTTGGTTGGTACATCTGACTTTGCACAGGTGTAAAGAACTAATGAAGATGAAATTTCCATTTTATGTGAATCTTTATAGGTGCATTTATTGACTTATTAAATTTTAAACTCTCCCTGGGGCATTTCCAAAAAGGGTCTTTGAAATGTTTCATTTACAAAATGCATCAATCCAAGCTACTGCATGAAAAGTTAATGTCTCCCATCTTGGAAAGAACACTGATCTATATTGAAGGGTGTATATGCAGTGGAATATTCCACCTTTAGCAAAAGAGCAACATCCTTCTCACATGAAATAAATTTAGGCATTTCCTTTGACCTTGATGGGGTTACCATCAGTTGAAAATGCAGTTCTTCACTGATAATTTAAAAACAAACATTAAACATGGCTACTTTGTTTCTGAAAATGAATAGGATTTCCTATCTTGTGTTGAAATATTTTTGCCACTCATTTTTTCATCAAATTCGGTGTCAATTTTTGATTGAAGACATTATGAATAAGAAGTCCACTCTGGTTTGGGATTCACAGCAGTATGAAATGTTCATTTCTTCAGAGAAATTCTCAGGGAAGTCAATGAGAATTTTCCATGAGGAAGGTTAAAGGCATAGGTAAGCATAAATAGAGGAAGCAGCCTGTAAGAGAATACTTGTCCTGAGGAAATACAAATTTACTTCAGCAATGATCAGGCTCACTTGGGTGTTTTTTTGAAAAGCTTTTACAGAAATGGTGTGAATTTTGGAATACTGTACAGAAGAGTTCCTATGCTGAATCTTTCTTAAGCTTCTGGTGACTTGACAAGTAAAGAGGGGTTTGGCTGGTGAGGTAACAGAAGATAAAAATTGCACAGAACAAGAAATAAGGCCTAACTTTGCTAACTATGCACCTGAACAGGTGAATACAGGCAGTATGTAATATGGTGGCTGCATATCTTGTCATTATTCTTTAGTCACAAGTTTTCAAGACTGTACTTCCTCAGTCTTCATTATCTCAATATCTTTGGCCATCTCTATCGCTTCATAAAAAGATGTTCTTACTAAGCTGCCTTTCACTGCTGTTTTGGTTCGAAGGAGTTTCCTTAGGCATCACTTTTTCTGGCTTGATATTATAATGAAAGACCATCAGTTCTGAAATGAAGGAAAACTATGAAAAGATTAAATAGATGCATGGTTTATCTGTTGGTACATTTCCTTTGTACAGTGGATTCCAAATATGGGCTTTCTTTTCAGTTCTTGGATTAAAAGGGCAGTATCATGTCCCTTTTAAGAGTTATTGCATATAACATTATGTTAATTTAAAAGCATAATTAGACAATGAGCTTCCTGTCAGATGTGAAAAAAGCAAGGACCAGTATTGGGGAGCATTGTGTTGCGGGAGGGATCACTCTAACTGACCCAGAGGGCTCATTCAGCCTCATTCATTTCTGACCTTGTTTAAATGAAAGAAAAAAAGGAAAGCATTAAAAAATGGAAGTTTCTGTTCTGTGAGACATAAAGGTCCTGACTGATGTTGGAAAATGCCACACTATATTCAAAGTCTGAAAAAAATAATCTGTTATTCTGGTCATATTTGGAACTTTTTGATAATGTTTATGTATTGTGTTGAGGGGTTTTTTTTTCCATTTTAATTTTTATGTTAAAGAGAGCCTAGCCATGCAAGAGAGAGTCAGACTGACTCTTGCCATTGCAAATTTACCCTTTGAGTTGAGCACGGTGTCTGCTTCCCTGAATGTCAGGCCATGAGCTCAACTTGGAGGAATTTCTTGACTCACTGTGGGGGATCAGTAACCAAAAGGAATTTTAGTTACTCGAAGTCCCTTGACATTCCTCTGTCCATTGAGTGCCATCTGGTTTGGCTTTTCCAGACAAGTAAGTCAGGAGTCCCTAGAAACTCCTGCCATTGCTTGGACAATGCACCTTCCTTCTTGGCAGAAAATAGACTGTTCTAAACAGCATTTATATTACTTGGGTCTCAGCTCACAGTCTGATTTACTGTGTTGTCTCCAGGAATTTTGTTAAGTTTTCCACAGTTTCCCATGCTTCCTTGTGACTTTCAGGTTCTGAGATTGCAGTCTTTGTAGGTAATTTGTTTTTATTTTTTCCTATCTGTAAGCAGATTCTACTGAGATCAAAGCATGGTTAACTGGGCCCAGAATCAGGTCTACATTGAAGACATGATTCACTCAGACATGATTTCTGCATTTTGGACTCTCAGTTTGCACGCTCTTTCCCTTTTCCTGTTTGACCAGCACATCTTTCAGGGCCTTGCTGGGATAACTGACCACATCTTTTGCGCCCTTCCAAAACAATGTGACCTCACCAGAATGACCATTTGCCTCGTGTCCAACTCAGTTCTGCCATTTCAAATGTGCTGAAGGTCTCCTGGGCAAGGCTCAGTACTAATATGTCCACTTTGATAATTCTGGAATGATTATCTACAAAGCATCAAGATCTTTTTCAAGTGCCTTTATCCCTTTGTGCTGACATAACCTTGTCCCCTATTTCAACTTTCTTCATACATTTTTGGGAAATGTATATCTGAGGTGCTTCTGAGAAGAGAGGAAGACGTGCAGTTGAATCACAGACCAAAGCAACTCAAATCTACTTTGGTCACTCACTTCTTCTGCACTAATCCAATTCACCTACAGGAGGGTTTTAAAGTAGAGAAACTGAACAGAAGAAAAATCCGCTGATTGAGGGAAGTTATTATATCTTGCCTACTGGCACTGTTGAGGCTGCAGCTATAAAACCATGCTCTGTCTGGCAGCCAGCAACCCTCAAATTCAAGAGAGATGTGAGGGAGGGAATGGGGTACAGCACAAAAGTGTAAATATGTGAGCTGAGGCCGAAGGAGCTGGCTTTGTTGACTCCCACCAAGAGACACCCTAGGAAGCATCTAGAAACTGCCCAGAGCCACTTGCAGGGCAGTTATGGACATGACAGAGCCAAACTCTTCTCTGCAGTGGCAGGTGAGGCAGCAATGGCTGCAAATCGCAGCGTGGGAGATCCCGGCTGGACATCAGAAGCAGCTTCCTCAGTGGGAGGTGGTGCAGCACTGGCACAGGCTGCCTGGGGGTGCTGGAGCTCCATCAGAGCTCTGGAGACCGGGTGAGACACAGCCATAGCTGACCTGAGCCACTGGCGCTGGTGAGAGCCCTGCTTTGAGTAGGAGGCTGGACTAGACGACCTCTGGAAGTCACTTCGAACCCACTTTGATTATGATTTCCTGATCCTGTAAATAAGACGTTGATCATCTATAGATGTGGTCATTAATACTGTGTTACAATAGCAAAATCATTTCTGAAGACTTGATTAATGGCTCAATTAGCTCAGCACGTAAATGTTCAGTGGTATTTAAACATGAGGAATACTGCAAAATGTCTTTATCTTACCTGCAGGAGCATATTTGTCATCTGCTATCATGAACATTTTTGTAGCTGCTTATAAATCTTTCTTAGTAAGTTTTAACTAATTAGAAGTCACTGCACATCCCGTGCTTTTATTACGAAGTTTCATATTTGTTCCTCATTTCCTTTTAATCTGTTGTCTTTGTAAGGGAAATTAATCTATTCTATTTTGAAATACAGAGTTTTCATACCCCAGCTCCGTTTTGGTAGTTGATCAACTTTCCAAATTCATAATTAAATTCAGGAAGCTGCTCCAAATTATCAGATTTATTACCACACTGCTTTTTAACTTTTGAAATAATTTTATCTTTCGTGACATATATAATAATAATTTTTCATAATTATTAAATACTGGTAAATTAGTCTCAATTTCCAGTATTTTTGCTTCTTCTTAATCAGCAGCTTTTTGAGCAAGAGTCATAATTTCTCAATCCAATAGAATATATGTACAATGATATAAACAGCATTAATTTTTATATTCCAGTATTTGCCCTGTATTCATCCGTTGACTTTCCACTTTGAAATGGGATGCCTCAACACATGTATAAAACAAGGGGAAGTTAGTGCGGTTGTAAAGGCATTCAGATGTTTTGTGTTTATTCCTATAAATCAAAGCATTGACCTGGCTTTTCTGCAGTTACCTTATACAGAAAGTGTCTTTGGTTTAAAAGGTTCGCTATTTGTATGGTATCATTTAGCAGGAAGAGCTCACTGATTTTAAGGGATAATAGGGTTTTGAAGAGTGTATTTAGCCTATATTTAGGCACAGTTTTGCCCCTGAAAGCTTTTAAGTCTTGCTCTTCTGTCGCAGCTTCTTCGGGCATGTGCTCTCACTTGAAAATTAGTTGTTTTGTTCTTATTTTTATTTTGTGATGTATCAAGAATATATTACATAATAATAATAATCATAATCATCATCATCATTATTCCTCTCTATTATGGGTAAGACATATGTATTAAAAATATAATTTGTAGGCTGAGCCACAGCCATGAGCAAGCTGTGTGTTGAAACTGAAGGGTATAATTGTCTTTCATAGAGCTGCATAATCTTTTCAGGGTATCTAACAATAGTTAAATAGGTGTTCTTATATTTACATCAAGTTTGATGAAATTAGAGTCAATTTCCCTGCTTTCAAATTGCTCAGTCAAATGTTAGGTGACAATTTGTATCCTTTTGCTTTTACAGTTGACTTAACTTACTATTTCATACTGATATGTTTTATTCATATTGTGTATACCTCAGTTTTTAATTTCAGCATTATAATAACTTGGAAGATTTTGAGAGAATTTCTTTCTTTAGAAGCATGAAACTGTATAACAGGTTGATAATATACTTGTATGCTCTAATTAGTTTTGGCAAATCCTAATTAGAATGGACCCAGGAAAAAAGACACTCATGAAAGAGCTCATTACTGTTTTATTAGTGTATCGAAAGACTGTGGAGAAGGGGATAAGGACTCTTACATGCCTGCAAACTGTCAAAAGCTCTGCTCTGTGAATGACAGGAGAAGTGAAAAGCAAACTGGATGTCTGATTTAAGTAGTTCCAAGCAAATTTCTCATTCTGATATCACAGTACTGCAGAAGGGGTTGTTTACTGAATGAGAAAAAGAGCACTTGACTTGAATCCCATTTTCAGAAAGGCTGCTTTCCACTGAACTGGTAAAGTGAGATGGGACATCATTGCAATTTTCTTACCTTCCAGTGTGTTTATATTATGTGGATGGCATCACATGATTCCAGACAGTCATGGCACAACTGTCTTGGGTTTTACCTAAAATGCAAAATACTGTGGCCTTGAACCTTGTTTGTATCAACAAAACTGAGGTGTCATAAACCCAAAGTACCTCAGTCACCTCCCCACGAGAACCTGACCCATCAAGCTGTACGTCCAAGCTTAAAACAGCCCTGTGCTTTTAATCCACACAGCAGTACTAATGGAAACCCTATGCGCATGGCCACAGGACTGAAATGTGGGGTGATTAACAGTTCCACAGGTTCCACCTATATTAACAATTCTGTTTTTTTTTTTTTTCTCTCCAGTCAATTTCTGCTCTTTCCACTTCTGATCATCTTTCCTCTAAACCACCTGCTGTCCACTTAATTTCTCCAATTAATCAGAAAGTAGCGTGCGGTGCCATGGTTAACATGAATCAAGCCTCTTCGCTGGAAGATTCCTGTAACAGCTGGCAGTCAGCAACCGGGTTTTCTAAGCAAGACTCATCTCTCTACTTTCAGTCTGCTTCCCATAGTTCGCTTCCCTCAGTGTCTAAAATATCCTCTTCTGCATCAAAGAGTTGGTACTCCACTCCTCAACTGTCTGATAATCTACAAACACCAAGTCTCTATAGTCCTGGCTGTGTTTGCAAAGTGAGAGGCTTCACCACATCCTCTGTTCCAGCAAGGAGTCCAAGTCTTTCCTCCAATCCTCCATATTCAACTGAAATGCAAAGCTCTTTAGCTCAGTCTATATCCCCCACTTCTTCCAAAAGATCGAATGCTTTGTCTCCTCTCCCTGTACATATAGTAACACATTCATTATCTCCTAGCCCTAAACCTTTGTCTCCACCCTCTCTTTACGGGTCCTCTTCGACCGTATGTAGTATAAATGAGCCTTGCTCACAAACATTATCCAGAGGGAATTCAGCCAAGCCAGGAGTCAAATCCCCTCTGCCAACCAGACTGACTCTCTTAACTGCTATTTTGAGATCAGGCTCCTCTCAGCGGAGACCACTTTCTCCTGCTTCTTGTCCCACGTTTTCCCCTAGCTCCCTTAGCTCCTCAACACTTGCAATAGATCAAAAGTTTAAAACAACTCCCCCAACCCCCAAGAAATCTGTTTCAAGCCCTCCTGTAAGCCTAGATTCTCCCAGCAAAGAGGATCATTGGCTTTCAGGATGGGCTCAGCATCTGCCTTTACCTTCCAAGCCTCATTCCACCCCTCGAGCAAGGTCCCTTTCTCCTAAAAAGCACCTTCCAGTTCGATCACTTTCTCCAGACTCTCGAAATTCTCTGTCATCCCCTGTCTCCTTCCACAGAAGATCAGTTGCCTCTCCAGACATGCAGTCTTCGCGGCCTCCTCCTTGTGCCCCATCTCCCTCTTCCTTTACATACCCCACCTCTCCTTCTCCAAAAGGGCTGGGGTATTCTGCCTCCAGGTCCCAGGCCCCTCAGAAGTCTCAGAGAGTACACACTTACTCACCCATCTTTACTTGCCGGTCATATCCTTTGCTTTCTTCTACCGGTCTTAGTGGTGTATTGTCTCCCACCCTAGAAAAACACTCATCGCCTTCCCCAGGTCTTTGGCACTCAGCTTCTAGATCTAAATCAGATTCATCCCAAACATCCGTTCAGGAGACCAGTGCCTCCTCTCCTACCCCTTCTAGTGTCTCAAAGCAGTGGTCTCTCCCACAGCCTCACTGTACCCCACTGGTTCCACAAACTGGTAGTGTTAATTCCCATCCACTGCAATTTAATTCTTCATTGGTGCAAGCAAATTTTAGGTCTAACTCCTCCTCTCCAAGACCTGAGCATTCTGTCACCTCATCAGGGTTAAAGTACAGATCTCCCATCTCAGACAAGTCACCAGGCACACTGCCATCAAGACCCAGAGAGCTGACTTCACCACAGTCTTTTTCCCTGCCTCCTGACCGTGAAAACATCAAACCCCAGGTACTCTTGATGCATGCTTATTTTATAATAGTTCTTCGTCCCTATAGGAAAAAAATCACATCCATGTTGCAGAATACTAGTAAAATAAATGGGATGTGGAAAAAATGTGGAAAAAGAACAGATTTTGTATTGATAGTGAAGATAATGAAAATGAAATTCCCTTCAAATTGCAAATTGCAAATTGCAATAGCAATGTGTTCTGTATTATGGAGAAGATGCTGTAGGAATCCTTTAGCATAAAAAAGAAGATTCATGAGTGAGGTGATTTACTACTAAAGATGGATTTGTGTCCAGTGGCTCTGATGTACATTTGGTACACATATTTGTGAAGCTTGCCTAAAATCCTGGTGTGTCAAAAATCAACCATGAAGAATGTTCTACTCACCCCATTCTAAAGTAAATCCATATGTGTTCCCAGGGAAAGTAATAGAGGTGTGGTGATCTTAGGTGCAGGGCTGAGGAAGAAGCAGTTTAATCTAAGTGATATGAACTAGCTGTTCCAGGAATAAGTGATTCCCGAGCACCTCATCCCACCTGCCCTCCTCACTTCCCAGGAGGCTTTCCTCACCCCAGCCACCCTGGGACCAACCCAGAGGCACTAATGAGCTCAGCCTGAGCAAAGACTTTGTGGCCAAGGGCCAGCAAGGGAAGACAAGGACAGTCTCCTGCTTCTTCCCTTTCTTTTGTACTCCTCTGATCTTTGGCACTTCTCTGATCTTCTTGTGCTAGACAGAGGACGAGGGGGAAAGAAAAGCCAAGCTTCCTACAGCATGAACTCCTGCAAATACAAAAGTCTCACACCTGGCAGATCAGCCATGCTCCTGCTGCTTGTCATCCACCCAAAGGCGGGAGAGCCATCGCAGAGTGAGAATAAGCAATGATGGCAATTGCTGCAGGAGGGCTTGGGAACCAGTCACACTGGTAGATTTAAAGGTGTATCTCAAGAATGGGAAGGGAAGGGAAGGATATCCAAAAACATGCAGCAGGTAGGTGAAAACAAGAGGAGCTGCTGTGCAAAAAGGAAGAGTTAGTTGCAGAAGGCATCAGAGCTGCACGAGGCTTTCCGACCTCTTTTATCTTATCTTTGCGCTCTGTGCTTCCCTTGTGCTGTGTTCCCATCCTCTAACTCATATCTGAGCTCTGTCCATCACAGAAAGTCTATCATAGTTTATTGATTTATTTGCTCACAGCACAAAATTACAGCCTGGTTGGCCAGATCAAGTTGTGTCAGATGTGTTCCCAACAGCTTAGCCATGGCAGGGGTGACTTAAAAATGTTAATTGGAAATGAGAGGTTAAATCAGCGCAAAGTAGCAATTGTCATGAATGGTTCTTTTAAAATCCAAACAAGCCAAGAGGAACCATTGTGCCAAGCAGAGCTGTACAATGTTGTTACACCCTGTCAGTATTAGTTAATGAAACAAAAATGAAATATGAAGTTGTAGAAATTCCAAGAAAAAAGCCCCTGAGACCAAACTGTAAGGCACAACCAAGCCTGCAGATTGCAAAACAGTTGCAGTTCCTACTAGTTAGTGCATTGAGCACTGTGAGGTCTCAGGCAGTAAGGAAATTCTCTGCTTGCGACACAGAGCTGTTGCCTGGGTTTATATTTGCAGAGGTTGTTATATGCCTTCTGTCTTTCCTACTGTCCCTTTTCCTACTAATTCTGCTGTATCATGCAATATGGTGGCACTTTTGAAACTGCCCCGCCATCCCGTGGAGACTGGGAGAACGTCCACCAGTATAAGACACTTGGATCATTAGTCTGGTCTAAGTTTTAATCATGTAGACAAAGCTGACTCAGCTGGGGATGTGGAAGACCTAAAATGTCTAAGTCTAATGCAACTGGGTATTCAGCACAGGAAAGGTCTCTCATGGCTTTAAAATGTGAGTCTGAGACCTCATCTACAGTTAATGATACTGTCCATTCAACAGCCCCCTCCTGCTCTCACTTGTTTCCATCCCTAGATTATGGCACAGCTCAATGAACGTTGCTGATGTGTTAATGGTAGCAGGCTGTCCAGTGATACTCCAGCCTCACATCTCAGTATATTTCCAGAGAAAAAGAGAAAATTTTTGAGGAGAGACAACTTTAACATCCTAAGCAGCATTTAAGTCTCTTTAGTACTAATCAGCTCGACTTTATAACTAGACAAAAAGCAGATTGCTTCATCTGATGACTGTTGATGCATGACAAAATCTTTTCATGTATGAATGTGCTAAGTGAACATTGAGAGAAAAAGACAGCATCTAGAAGTGCTTGCCTCTGGTGTATATAATTTGGCATGTGTAATTTTTCAACCTTAATGTTGCTTCAACAGTCGTTGCAGCAACATTAAAAACACACATTAAACTAACATCTATTAAACCAGAATTCGGACATGCACCAATTAATGCAAATCAAAGGATAACCTATTCCTTTGTTTAACTATTTGTGTATGTATATATAAGCATGTCCCATGGTTTATATTCGTTAATGATTTAAAAATAGGAATGTTTTGCAAAGTGAGTATTAACATAAATCCACAGATCAGTGTGAAGTGTGAACTTTGGGTGACCACAGGAAATAAAAGCCCTCTCCCTAGAGTTTGTAGATACTTTGATAGTGTCCTCATGGACCTAATATAGCAAAATGGACAGTGAGACCAAGTAGAGACAGATAAATTTTTGATTCTGCAGGAAAAGTTGTTAGAATAACAACTTCTGGCTTTCTGATTTGAAAAAACTTTGTAGTGGTTTCATGGGGTATCATTCTTACATATTCTTTGGTTTTTCCTATTTGAATGTAGCTCGGGGATGCATATAGATCTACCCAAAACAGTTGGAGAACAAACTACCTTTAGCAACATGGAGCTCAGCACAGCTGCAAAGCCTACCATAAAGCAGGAAAGATTATTCATGAGGAGCTCTATGCTACCATGGTTGGTCACTGATTATAAACCTTTATAGCGCATGTCTAGCACATTTTGCAATGCTCTGTGGGTGTCTTAGGTGATCATTTGAATAAAAACACCAGGACATTTTCCCCCAAACTCCCCAGACTGACATTTACCCGAGCTCTGATGTTGGAATTGGTTTGCTTTTGGCTGTACCATGGTGCAGGCCAGTAGACCTAACTGTCCATGGCTGTTTAAAATTACTGCTAGATTCCTGTGAAGCAGATTGTTAAATGTATTTAGGCATTGAAAAAATAATTTTAAAAAACATGAAATAATGTGTAAAGAAACATATTCATATAGATGAGAAACTGAATTAAAGACTTTCCACTCATCTCAGACCTGTGAAAATAGCACGTTGCTCACAAGTTCTACAGTATCTGGAAGTCATGAAGCACATGAAAGCAGTATAGAAACTTTTACATTTTAACAGTCTCTTATGTCTTTGTTTAGTTCATATAATAGTACAACTAACCTCAAAGCGATCATAGTTTTCTTTTCATATGTGATGCTCATTTCACCATATGTAAAAGCCTATGGGCTAGTGAAGACATGGTATTTCATGTATTTCACATGTTCAATTATGAAATTTTTAGTTGAATATCAATTATAATCAAACAAGGATACACTTTGTGAATATGCCTGTTTTGATATTTGGAATTTGGTCTTCCATCTCAGTGATCAGTATTTTATGTCTTATGCATATAGTTTTTGTATATGCATAAATATACCTGTGGAGCTATGCAGTGTTGCTGTTGTTCAAAGGGCAGGATTCAACCCACATGACTTTTGACATTTGAATGTTACATATCCAAACACTATTTAGGTGATTCTATTACAGCTCATGGAGAGAATATGGTGTATTTAGAAGATGATTTTATTTTACCTTTCTTGTTGCCTAGTTTGGGATGAGATTAATTCTATGGAAATGCCTATGATTATATAAAACATTAGTGTTGACTGAAGAACCTGAACGGTAGACATCCAAGTCAGAAATCACTAAATCTCATATGAATTGCTATCCCATGCTCTAAAGCCCCTCTCACCAAAAAATAGAAAAAAGTTCAATTCCAGCGTTTGTATTCATCTGCTTTGTCAAGCTGTTTGTTCAATATGATTGCTGTCATTACTGACTTCTTGAATGACTCATTCTCCAGCTCCTGACTAAGAATGAATGAAGTCAAAAGCAAACAATATTATGTACAGAAAGAATTAAAAGTTCGTGCCCTACACTATTTCAAGATAGATGTGCAGATAAATTTCTTATCTGAGTTAAAATTTTTCCCACTCTGCTGTCATTGAGACTTTTAGTAGATGTAAAGAAAGAAAAAGATAACAAAAGAATGACCCAAAGTGCAACATGCTGTTTCAGACTGTCATCTCATAATCACCAGTATTTACTGTTGCAGGTAATGATACCTTAAAAAACCTGACCTGATTAACAAGTAACTTTATTTCTGGCTGATTATCACAGAAATAATCAAACACTAACTTAAAAGTCTATTCTTGTGTGAATTTATGGGGTTTTTTTTTAGATTGTTGCCTAAAAAGGAACAATGTAGCAAATATCTATAGAATAGTAATAACAATAATAATAATAATAAATCTAGCAGTCGTGATTAAGAATCCTAGCTCTTGAGCTCATATAAGTATAGAAGAATCTCATCGATCTTTTAAAAGTTACTGAATTCAGCCTCTATATTTGCAAAGAAAATGTAAAAAATATGGTTTATAAAGAGTTAAAAGTAACTGGGCGAACTAATATAGTCTAAAATATAAATTATGTGAAAATAATAATTTTTAAAGCTGATCTTAAAATTTTCATACCCAAACCTATACATTTTGTATGATTTCGATTGCCAGTTCTGTAAGCTTTGTTAGAGTGTGAAAGTTCCTATACTTATTTTGTTTGGTTGGTAGAGTTATGTATTCAGGAGATGAAAAGCTGCATCAAGATTTAAATGATCTATCCACTCACACAAGCAATTCAGCATTTAAGGATCATAATCAGTCTCATGAGAGCCAATCACAGAAATCCCTCTGATTTCGTGGTTCAGGATCACACCACTCAGCAACAGTTGTTGAGGTGGATGTACTGACAGAAATAGCTGTGCATTTTCGTACCGAATCACAAGAAAACTTGGAAAAAACTTACAGCCTCTCCTGATACTCATTTAAGGATGGTAGTCAGCAGAAAGTGGTTAAACTTACTTTGGAAGCTATAAGCTACTTACTTTGGAAGCTGTAAGGTAGAGGGAATTTGCTTTGTCCTACTTCATTCCTAAGAACAAAATATGTACATTACAGGACTTTAAAACCTTAGTAGAAATGCTAGATTTTCTTTAAGAAATGGCTTTTCTAGGAAATATGTGAGCATTGTTTTGTTGCAACGTGTCTGCAAGATGATTGGAATTGTCTTTCATTCTGTCGTACCTTTCCCCTCCCTTCCCTCTCTCTCCCTCTTCTACCCTGTTTTACTTCTCTTCCTGCTTTCTGGTTTACCCTTTTAGCAGTACAAGATCAAGACAAGCTACAAGGCATTTGCAGCAATCCCTACAAACACATTGCTTATGGAACAGAAGGTTAGTGTTTGCTCAGAGACATGAGCATTGCGTTGCATATATGAGACCATTCAACTTTATGTACAAATTCTGACATTTCTCTTGGGGGATACTGCAGAATGTGAGTTCTGGGAACTAACTTCTCAGGATTATGATTCCAGTCATTTTTCAGGGTCAACCACTTTCACGGAAGATCAAAGACTTCACTACTCTGAATTTCTGAAAATTAATTTACTATAAAAAAGGAAAAAATCCCAGTGTCCTAAAGGAATTGCCTTTTATGGCAACATCTCCAAATTTGTTTTGTTATTGGAAAATGTCTGGAGCACTGCTGTTCTGGGACCTGACAGTCAGTAGATCTCGGTCAGTTAATGACTATTGGACAGCTGTGCTTATATCTGTAAATTTAACATCCCAAAATATGCAGTTTTGACCAGCTGTCTTGTTAAACTGTGAGAACCATCCTGGCCAATGTTCTGTCCTCTGTTAACTTCATTCTTCCTGAGCACTTTAAGAGCTAGCCAGTGGGCCATTCCCAGTATGTAGTTCGAGGTAACAATCATTTTCTGTAGGACAGGCAGATAGATTCAAACCCCAGACTTCACTGCATTGATTTACTACCACAGTCACAGCCAACAAAGGCTGGGCTGTACAGTCCTTATTTAGATAATGCAACTTTGAAAGTCAATTGAAAATTTAAGCTTTGCATGAAGGGTTCAAAATACCCATGGATATTTATTTTTAAAATATTTTCCCCAAATTAGTTTTACTCAAAAGAACAGCTAAGTTCAACAAAAATTTTCTCTGATGATCAACGAGCTAAGTGTCTTTCATGTTTGAAGACATGCTTAATCATGCTAACGTCCAGTTTGTAGCTTTATCAGAAAAAGCTTTCTGTTCAGGACCTAGTTGAGGAATTTAGCCTCTGATTAATTTCTTTAAGACTAAGCATTCCTGACTACACATCTAAATATTGATTCACATATACAGCTCAGTTGATTTCATTAGAAGTTTACAAAGCCTAAAGTTATTGGAGAGGGTGAACTTAACTGTGTACAGAATTTGAAGATGATAAGTGCCTCCTTGAAATATTACTGCTTGTGATCTAGTAATTATCAGTTAACTACTATAAATCAGATTATTTTTCAGAAAAAAAAGAGACATTCCTTTCTTTTCCAATGTTCTTTTAATCTTGAACGATTTTTTTAATCCTTTACATAAAATCTGATCCTTCCCTTACTTAAATCTCGAATGCACTAATGAAGGTTATGTTTGCTTTAGCTTGCAATGTGGTGCAATAGAAACGGCTCTGTAAAGGAAAATAGCTGATGCAGGAGATTCTACACCCCTACAGAATGTATTTTGGGAGGGTTTTGTTTGAGCAGAAAGCCTGTTAGTGGGTGGAAGAATTTGGTGGACTCCTGAAGTACCACTTCATGGTTGACTTCACCTGAAAGGCACTGTTTGTGCACTCTGAGGCTGCACCACTGCAACCCAAGCCAGGTAGGTGACTCTGAGCAGGGTATTCGCTCTAAGATTGCACTCCTGATGTGAACTAGTGGGTTTATGTCAGCTGTCTGATTGCACTTTTTCATAAGAAAATGTATTTCTTTTGATGATCTCGCTAGTGCTCTCTGGGGCATTGACTCACAATGTGCATGTTACTTATCCCCAATACATAACACTGAATTGTGCAATCTAATGCCAGCGTCTGTAGAAAAAGTAATGACTCAAAGGATATCTGTATTTAGATAGACTTTTGGTTATCTGCTGATTTACTGAAAATCGTAGCCTTGGTGTATCCTTCAGTAGCGAAAGCGGTCATGTAGTACTAATAAGAAATCAATCCTCTGCTATAGGATTTGCCTTCAGGAGAGACTCTTGACTAATTAACTTTGTAAGTGTGTGTTTCAGCATTGCCTGAGTACCTGCTTTCTCCCATCTTGGGAATTATGGATAACAATCTCCTATTGATCTGCAGCAGCAGCTATTTGTAGTGCTTCTAAACTAGTCTCGTTGTGTTAGCTGATAAGAGTTTAGAGTACGACTCCTGTGAGAAAGCATGAAGTAGTCACATGGCACACTCGGGCACCCATTGTACCAAGCCTTAATATCCAAGTATTCTCCTCAAAACTGTTGGATGGGGAACTCATGATACATTCTAGCTCAATGACAGTAATTATGTTGTTCCCATTTTATGCAGAGCGTTTTATGCACAGCATTAAAAAGAGAGAGATTTAAGACAATAAGATTTAAACTGCATAAGTGATGTTTTATTAACATTAAACTAATAGTTATGTGATTAGAAATACAACTTTTTTTTAGGATACATTTTTTAGCCGAAGGTGCTAAAAAAGTGTTTTGCTATTTGATTAAATTAGAAATACACATTGTCAGAAGTCAACTTTTTCCCGCTGTATAAGTAATTATATTACTTAATTTAAGTGGTCATGAGAAATAAAATTAGTCAGAATTGTGTGGGTGATCTTAGTAACAATTCATCTGCAATATTAATTAGATCCCATGACAGAAAACTGCCACTCATGTGCCAAGTAAGGTGCAATGATTTGTCTGCCTCTAAATTGTCTCCCGATGCCTTTCTTTCTCAAGTTTTCTTTTATGTTTGTGTAGATGCTTTAATTTAAACCAGCATTTTTCAACTTCTGCTTGTGAAACCATTAGGCTGTCATCATCTTAATGTGTTTTCTAGAACATGTTCTTCTTATCCTCCAGTACTCAAAGAGAGCTGTTCAAGTATGTACCCATTAGTAGAGAAGGAGAGGCTGATAGACTATATATGCGTATACTTTGAGTAATCCAGAAGTGGCTTAACCTCATCAAATCTCCTCTCTGGCAAACTTCCCAGCTGTTTGAGTTTGTATGAACTTGATGTTTCTCACATCACCTGTTCTCTGCTCAGAAAAAGGCCTGTCCAGGATATCTCTTGGAAGATTGGGCTGTAACTTCCTTCACAGCCAGAAGACCAAAACTTGTTTTTAAGGGACTTATCCTCAGCATGGTCAGGTTCTGTCAGGGACAGCAAGAGTGGGTTGCTCTGTAGGAAAGGGGTGTCAGCACCTGAGATGGCAGCAAGGATGGCAGGACAATGCCCTCATCAGCAAGGGTACAGCTCCACAGTGCCTGAGCAAGGATGGCAGAAATGCTGATAGTGAGTTGATGATAACCAGGGTCAGTCGGCAGTGCCATCACGGCCGCACAAATTCAGAGCTGTGAGGCAGGTCCACAGGCTGTAATACTGAAGTCTCCAGCCCAGGATGATGGATCCACTGGCCAGAAGAGGAAGCTGAAAATGTTTAATATAGGCATAAGGCAAAAATTTGACAGAGAGAAATAATTAACCATTAGAAAAAGTTGTTGGAGACTGAAACGGGCTCTTTATCACAAAAATTGAAAAATCAAGACACAACATTTTTCTGGCTCCTCATATAGTAATTCTAGGTAGTCCTGTGGTTTAAAGAACTCAGACTATGTGAGCACTGTCATTCCTTCTGGCCTTATTAGCACTGAAACAGTGAGTCACCCTTCTGCAGACACTCACTCTTGTGTAGGTTCTACAATTATAAGGATGTGATCACAGTCTGATTCAAAATTCCATTCCAAATTGGGTATTATTTAAAAATTAATGTTTCTATTATTTAGAGGTTGTATTTATCAAATACCTGCTACAATGTCTTTCAGTCAAAATGGATAGATGAAGAGTTTATTTCCAGGAACTACAGAAAAATTCATAACTTTAAATACCTCATGTTAAGAAAGAAAGGCAATAATTTGTGCAGTTATAGAGTGATAAAGGACCCTGTATGTCTGTAATAACAACCAAATGTGCCAATGCAGAAGCAGCCTATGAGCTCCCTCTTTCTTTCAAGGGCCTTGAAAGTAGTCAGTCTCTTAAAACAGATCCAAGTTCATCTTCAGGATTATGTAAAATTTGAGATGGAACCCAAAAACTGTTGTAGGCCTTGGGTTTACAAACCAAAAAAGTCTTCTCCTAACAATTCAGTGGTCGGTGGTCTATGGCAAGGTCTATGCAAGGAAATCTGGGTTTGCTGTATTTGTCCAGCTACACATCCTCTCTACATGCAGATTGGGGTGAATTTCCCTTATCTGAGCATCATTTTGATGGGAAGGAAACAAGGGCATCCAGACTTGGTGCTGCAAATATTCTGCTCACACTTCCCTCAGCCTGAACTGAGGATGAAGTGTGGCACTCATGTTACAGCCCAGGATGATGGAATGTGTCACAAAACACACCTGCTTCACTGCTGAGGCTTATCCCACACTTACCAAGTCTTCTGAAAAACTCCAGGCATAACTGGCTATGGGTGGAAGAGGTGCAAATGTTGATTCATCTGGATTGCATTTATCAACTAATTACAAGCAGACAACAATAATTTCAATTCTAAATGAATGTAGAAAAAGTAAAACAGTCTTTCCATGTTTTGCTACACTTCTTAGAAAACTCCAAAGTCTTGTAATTGCGTCCCATTACCTACAAAACCAGACTATAGGCAGTGCAGCACATTCCCCTTGTGGAAGAAAAAAAAGAAAAAGGTATTTTCCTCTGCATGCAGAAGGAAAAAGAGGGCATGCTGGGGTTTGGGTTTGGTTGAGTTTTGGTTTTTTTAAGGAAAAGGAAGAAATGCAGCTGAGGAAATATGGCAGCATTCAGCTACATTGAAGACCTGGCTTTAAGTTCTTGCCTTTAGGAAACTCTTACTTATTGTATTATCAAAAATCCATCGCTGTAGGAACTGATCATGGGAAATGCAGATCCAGGTCGCTCCTTGAAATCATACAGTAGGAACCTGGAAGCAAACTTTTCTCACTGTCGGATGATTGACCTAAATGCTGGACAATTGGCTATTTTCAGGCACGTCAAAACTTTCTGGACCTGGAAAGCATTTCTGACAAGGCTTTGTTGATAAAAATAGATTTTGATTTTCCCCAAATACTTACTAGGTGAATTTCTTGCATCCAGATTATGTGTTCACATCCAAGTGTTTCTTAAGGCTAGAGATAAATACCTCATGGTAAGAAAGGCAATAATCTGTGTAGCTGTAGGAATAAATAAAAGATCTAGTTTGTCTGTAATAATAATCAAATGTGGCAATGTAGGAGCAGCCTATGAGCGTCCTCATTTTTCATGGGCCTTGCAGTTTCCAGTATTAATTATTTTATATGACAGAAAATAGTCAGTATAATTTCAGTAAAATTTTCAGTATAATCCCCCAGAATCTTCAAGAAATAAGTTAAAGGAATTAGTGGTATGTGAAGTTCCATTATACAGTGAGATTTTTTTTTTGCATGTGCTGGGGGCTTAGGAAAAGATAGTAATGGGAAAAATATGCTCAGTCCTGGGTTTTCACGATACAGGAAGAAGAAAGCTATGTCAGATCTAGGTCAAAAAATTCATTTTTTCTCTTTTTATTAATGTGTTCTATTGGTGGATGAAATAATGTTCTATATTCCCTATATGTAGCCAAGACATTTCAGTCTTCTACCAAAATACTGGAGACTGTGTGTGGATCATTCACCAGTATCCTTTCAGCTCTGATAAAATTTTAGCAATCAAAAAGGAAGAAAGAGGAGGGAAGAGTTTTAGTCATCAGTGATGTCAATGGCACAAATGCATCACACCCCCAAAGCTGCCCTTTTCAAGGAAAAAAATTTAGTGACTCAGCAACTGGTTATTTCATATAAATTGCTTTACATTTTCATTTTCTAAATTACAATCTTCTTTTAAATTGTGATACCACTGTTGTTTCATATATAATCAAAAATTTGAATGTCTAAATAAGAATGTTCCACCTCTAATATTGTTAGACCATCAGCATAGGAAGAGAATCTTGAATACTGTTGATAGCACTAATCAGCAGCATGTAGATAGCTCTACTGTTTTAAATTAATCATACCATTTTTGCATGATAACACCAGTAATTTTGAAAAAAAAGTAGTTGTACATTTTTATCTCAATTTTTTCTATGTGGAAATGTGAAAATAAAAAAGAAGGCATGCTGGGAAAAAAAACTGAGATGTGTTTTGAAAAGCTAACAACAGATTAAACAGAACCATTTATCTTTGTAGAGGTGGTAGGGATAGTTATAGTACAGTTTCCTGTTTCTTCTCTTTCTTTGGAGGACTCAGCTGTTCAAATAAGAAAAAATAAAAAACAAGGAAAAGAAAAAAGAAAGAAAAAAAGAAGAATTAAAGAGATGAAGGAGTGAATGAAATTAGATTAATTGGTTTGAAGATTAAAATTTTCTCTTCCCAGAGGTACAGAAAGGGAGAACATTGCAGCTTTTTCTATTGTGGCTCCTGCGTGGTGGTTGTATCTCAGAGGGACAGTGGAGGACACAGACCTCGGGTGCTGTGCTCACCTGAATTCCTTAGTCACTGAAGGCTCCAAGATGGAAGGATATTTGGGAACTCAGTTTCTACTGAAACTGATAGATTCTTAAATTAGCCGGTCTTGGTTCTGAACAGAGACTTTTGGAAGCAGCTGTAATTCCTCTAGAAAGATTCCCCCAAATCTTCAGGGCAGTTATTTCTTACACTTGATTGTCTTCACCCACTATTCTGGTGAAGTGAATATGAAACAGAAACATGTAGGTTTTTTCTTAACAATTCCTTCATTATGTTTATTATCTTGCTGATTTCTTGGGGGTTTTGAGAAGCTGAGACATTTCCCCATTCCAAACCCATGATTGATTAAAAGTTTTCCTTTTTCCTAACTCACATTCAAACTCATCATCCCTCTACAACAGTCTGCTTTGTCAATCCTGACCCTAATAGGTACTGAAAGGACTCGTCTACTTAATTTTATACATTTTAACAGAAGGATGTAATCTTGGCTGAAGTTGAACCAGGGCCACTGTACTTGAGTGCAGTGCTGAGCTCTCCTTAGCTGAGCCCTCCTCTTCGACAGGACTGTCTCTTTGTCTTTTTGAAACTCTAGCTGGGTAACAATAATGAGACTGCAGAGATGCGAAAGGCTATTTATCTTTTGATGGTTTTGTCTCGGGATAAGGTTACATTAACTTCTGTGTATTAAAGTGAATAACTTTTTTACCTTTTGAACTACAACTACTCTAAGGCCAACACATTTGTCAAGAGATGGAGAGGAACAAGAAATGTTTGGAAAGCAACTACTTTTAATTTTAGTAGAAAACATGGTGTTCCATAAATGTGCTTTTGTGCAAGATCATTTGTGGATGGTATTAGAATAATATTAAAAGTAAATTGTCATTAACATTGTCATTAACTTTTCACTTAAGTGTACATAGATGTATGCTGCCAGTAGCTGGACAAGGAAAGAAAACAAATGTACTCAGCAAAGTAAAACTCAGAAATAAGTATGCTTCTTTTCTTTTTTATTTTTTAAAGATTCTGACGTTTCCCTCACAGCTGCACATATGTCTCCTGTATTTGGCAGCCTTTATACCCACCTCACTGGGACCAGTCCATTCTGGCTGAATCCCACATGCATGAAAAAGGGCTTTACTGGAATGCTCTTTTTTTCTCTTATACTTAAAAAACAAACAAACAAACAAACAAACAAAGTGAAACCTTACAAAAACATAATGTGTTAAACAAAAAAACTCCACAAACCCTGCAGTTCCCTTCCCTGTAGTCCAACTTCAGCAGACACACCAGCAGGCTTCCAGAGTAATTTTTGGTCTCAGCACGGTGTCTATTTGAAAATCACTTCAAAGCAAAAATGGATGATGGCAGGGAGAATGTGCTTCACAGATGCTGGATGAAGATGAAAAGGGAACTGAGCAGTGGATTTTGGCTTTTGAGGGTGTTTCGTGACCCTTATAAAGTGAAGGGATCGGCAAACTGATTTCCACTGCTCTCCAACCTGCTCCAAGTACTGGCGTAGGAAAGTGAGCTGTATAGCCAAACACAAGAAGCTTGTGTTTTGTTTTGGAGAGATTGCGTATCTGCTTAGTGTGAGATCACAAATAGAGTAGAGAGCATATTTTGCTTCATACATTTCTGGTTTCAGGCTAAAACCCAAGAATGTCAAACACTATTTTTGTTGCAAGGTGAAATCACCATCCTCTTTAGCAGGAGACAGTTTTTACAGAAAACATCTACTGAAGGAAAAGAAAGGGCATCCTGTGTGTTTGGGTCCCTGCCTTGTCCACCTGCTCACAGCTGGTGGCTCTCTGATGGCAGGCAGCAGGCAGCCCCCAACACCTCTGTGGCACAGAGTGCACACTCACTGTGTCACATTTGCTGTGGAGGAGGGGGGCATTGTTGAAGAAGAAGACAATCTGAACTGGTAGTTTCTGATTTTCAGAAGTGGAGATGATTCACCCTGCTTGAATACTCTCTTCTCTGTAAACCCATGTCTACATTCTGAATCAGGTGTTGGTAACCTGAAGAATGTCACTAGGCCTGCAATTTCTTTTTTTTCCATCTTTCCATGGTGAAAGAGAAAGCGCCACCTTTGGAAACAGAGTATTGCAAAAAGCGTATGTTTGCTTGGTTTTTAAAATTTTCAACTTGGTATCACACCAATACCTCTTGAATTGCAGGCATTAGATGAGCCAACCAAGCCTGCTGGTGTGACTGAAGGCACTGCTTTGGACACTCATTCAGAGGTAGTGATGTTATTTATCTTTAGGTCGATATTTGAAAGCAAAAAGCAAAGGTTAACTGAGTGATCCATCCTCCCTTTTCAGACGTGCTCCCCTGCCCAGCTCAGACAACAAACAGAAGAGCTGTGTGCTGTCATTGATCAAGTCCTGCAGGACCCGTTGACTATGGTAACCCATCAGTATGTGGAGTGGACTTACTCTCTTCCTTTCATTTTGTCTCTTGTCATTAATATGTCCATTCTCTGTTGAAATAATTTTCCAGCGCCGGTGTGAGTCTTCTCCAAGTTTTCTGCAGATGAGCGCGGAGTCAGATGTTGGCAAGGTAAGTGAATAAGCCCACCTTCACAGCAAGGGCTCTTTTCAGGTCGATATCAAGGCAGGCAAAATCCGTAGGCAATGGAGACTGCTGCAACAGTATAAGGCAACACAAAGCTGCAGCTGAGAAATGCATCAGGAGTGTCTGGTGGTTAAAAAAGCATGGAAGGACAGAACTGTAGCCCTGGAGTCAGTGCAGTCTTGCTGCAGGATGCTTTCCTGAAGTCAGAAGGAGATACATTATGAAAGACAAATAGTTTCTTAAGGCTTCAGAGGCTAAAAATCTCTCATACCTTGCCTGCCTCTTGGCAGGGTCTCTGGCCTTCTCCCAGATTTCATCCCATCCATGTGTCCTTACTACAAAGCAGCCAATGTTTCTAGCTTCAATGGCTGGAAGCATCTTTCAGAACATAGGGTTTTTTCCGAGATCATTATTTATTTTCAAATAATGGCAGTATTAAATTAATAATTAGACTTGCTCTGAAGTTCTGGTTTCATTTTAAGTCTCACCACTCCCAGAAGGAGGATGTCTGCAACATCTCTTTCTCCTGGATAACTACAAAATAGGTAGTGAGAGGCAGGGTTAATTTTCTATTTCTAAACTTCTGTTTTCATTAAGTTATACTGATGTGCCTTCTGAGTTCAGAAGGATGGCTAACCAAGGGAAGAAGATCCTGTATTCAGTTTGCTCCAGGTAGATTTAAGTTGCTCGTGGTAGCTATGGAAAGTGAAAATGGCAGAAATCCAACTAAAAATGGGAGGAAAGGAATTTCTGGCAGATGAACACATCAAAAAGTGAATCCATTCAAAATACCCTGCTGAATGTCCAGTCCACCATGCAAGAATAGGGCACAGGTCCAGCATTTCGGAGTGGCTATATTGAATACAAGATTCAAATTTAATTTTTGTTTTTGAAGTTGAAATTCCTTCTGTCAATCAGCATGCAGAGGTGAATTAGACTCCAAGAGTCTGAGACAGAAATGTGATAGCAGCGGAAGGATGGGCAGACACTGTTATTGAGAGTGTTTTCCAATGCCTGAAGAATCTGGGGTGGTTAAAATGCTGCTACTAAGCTGAGTTATAGTATCCAAAAACCACTTCCTTGGGCAATTGAGAATGGAAGGCATCTTTTAGCAGTCATGAAATCAAATAAAGGGGGGCAAAAGGTGAGCTTTACAGGATGTAGCATAGGGACCAAGCTAAAAGTGGTGAGGATCTCAGAATGAGGTCAAAAAGTGCTTAACAGAGGGTAAAAGAAGGTCATAGACATGAAAGAAAAAAAGAGTTGATAAGTAAATGCCTTAGAATTGTTATGGATTAGTCAAATTAAAGCAAGTTCTTGCAAATGAGAGCACGGAGAGGTAATATTTTAGGGTATTTTGTGAGCAAACGTAACTTAAATTTCATGGGGCAATGATACCTATGGCTCTCTAATAATAAGCATTTTGTTATGAGAGTTCTCATATTAAATGCCATCCTCAATAGAGCAGGATCGATGTTTTTGAGCAGTAAAATTAAGTAGCATTTTCTACAGTAAATATACAAGCAAAACTTAAATATGCCTTAGTCTCATGTATGGTGTGAATCTTTCTGGAAAGCTTAAGTTTTCCTGAATTTGAGCAATTAATAAATTCTCAGAATGCTGAAAGTCTCTTGGAGTTACTGTTCAGAGTAACTCAACATATTGATCATATATCTGGTTTGTTTTTTTACAAGATGTCAACAACACTGCAGAGAGCAGCTGGGCGTGAAACCAGATATGTAAGTACTTTTACAATTTACTCTATATTTTGCATGCAGAAATGCTTACTTTGTCTGCTCCTAAATGATACTGGGTGAATCTGAACAAGCGTCTACTTTTTGATATCAGGTATTGACTACCACAGACAAGCACGTTTATAACAATGCTGGCATTTGAGATTTGAGGTGTCTTCCCACTGTATTAAATCCATCCTGGCTGGAGTCTCTTCACTGCTGTGTCTGTTGATAATTTTACCTGTATGAATGTGATGTTAAAATGAATTTCCTCACACAGTTTGTTGTTGTTTCCTTCAAGGCTGGGGCAAGGGTTTGGCTGTTTGGCAAACAGACTGTTTGTTCTGGGTGCCGGAGGGTGCATTTCTTTGGACTCAGCCTGCACTGTAGGGGACTTGCTTTGGTAGAAGTCCTTTAGTTCTTGCTTATCCTTCAGAATTTGGGGTTGATCCAAACTTTTCTTTCCAAGGTAGGGAGCTGGCTGAAAACCCACGGTTTAGATTAATAGAAGCTGTTTTGTCACATACACTCATTCCAACATATGATGAAAATATCTGTGTGGAGTCATTTGTCCAATTATTGGAACATTGAACTCAGTGAAGATTTTAATTCTCTCTAGCATACACAGTTACTGCAGGTCCCACATTTTACTTGCAACTCATCTAGTCATGTGGTGAGAAATCTCAGCTTACTATTCATCATTCAGCATTTCTATTGAACCTCAAATCAAAGCAGTGCTGGCAAAGCAATAGAGGTCTCCTAGTTTTATGCCAGCAGAATGCTTGACTGATCAATTCAATTTTGCTTCCTGAATGTGGCAGTATGCATATTTTATTGCATACTGTGATTTTTGCTTGACAGATTGTGCTGGCTCATACTAATTAGGAAGAATATCAGAAGAGAGCTTTTTAATGAAATAAAAGAGTGTACTTCAGAGGTAGTCTTTGAGAACAGAGTGTATTTAATAACACTCCAGTGCAGATCTCCAGCTCCCAAAACTGGGACTAACACATACCATAAATTCAGGCATCCAGCGTAGGGATGCCTGGGGATACAGTCAGTTTCTCTTTGCTGGCATGGAAAATCACCCTTACAAACACTTTTTTTTTCAGTCTCCACCAGAATTTTCTAGATGAATGAAAGAAATCAATATTTAAAAATATGTTTGGGAATAACACAGAGGATTATTGGTAGGCTAATCTTTCCTATAAATTCTACAAGTGTGTTGAATTTTTTGTGAGTCAGGAGACAGACTGGGGTCTCCAGGCTGGGCTGCGGTGCCTGAACTTGGCAGGTCCAGGCTCTCCTGTGCTCTGCCATTGCTGTACTCTGCAGCAGAGTCTCCTGGGGGATGTGTCAGGTGTCTGTAACAGCATAGGTGCTTCACAGCTCTTTCCCCCTCTCTTGCTCTGCTTCCTTAGTAGGATATAAAAGGGCTTTTTCTGCCTCAGTTAATAATCCAGGAGGTGGTTTGTCCTCTGGTCCTTAGGGAAAGGGCACACAGAAGTGGTTTCCCATAGAGTTGTCTTCTTTTTGTATTTGCTATATCTAATATTGGGATGCTTGTCAAAATGTTGCTTTGAGGGCATTTTTGGTTAAAAGAGGAGCTTAAATTTGTTTGTGAGTAATGCTAAAGTATTATTTATAACTACCACGTATAAAGGTGTATGTATGCACACATGGTAATATTGCTAATTACTTCAATAGGTTTTATAGAGTAGTAGATTGTACAAGTATGTTGAAACAGCCTGCCTTGTTATTTTAATAACAATTAAAACGTTATAGATTTGCCTTGGCCTCAGCTACCTTTTATCTTTTCATGCACTTCAGAACCTTTTAAGGATGTAAGGGGTTGTACAAATAGCAAGGGAGCATATAAAAATATGAAAACTAACTTCAGTTTACACCTGCTGACAACTAAGTACTACAGTTGTAATTCATCAACTTTTAAAACGGTATGGTCTTTGATATGATCCCATTCATCATTGAATAATAATGCATCTCTGTTGGCTTTAGGGATGATACTGCTGATTTTTAATAATAATATAATTCTCTAGATAGGAATTTCTCATGATTAACTGGAAAAATGAGTGTCCATATTATTGACATATGTATGCCTAAGTAGGATTGTTCTGGTTCTCCCACGGCAAAGTTAGAAAAGGTTGAGAAGGTACTCAACCCAGTACTATTCATAATGTTAATAACATTGATGCTGCAAATTAACGGTCAATGGCAGGCTCAGAAAAATAAGATTTAAATTTCAAGATCAGATCAAGATGAAAAAGGGAAATTTTGTTGCACTTGGAAAAAGAATCCCTAAAATCTTAACAGGTATTTGATTATATCTAGAAATAAACTGGAAATGAGAATGTTTTATATTTTGTCATATCACCGCATCTGTGGGAAAAGCTTCTGTAGCTAAGCTGAGCCTAGTGCTGTACCTGGATTTTTTCTGTCGTCATTATAATCACAATGGTATTGCATGTAATACTGTATGTGTTCATCTTTTTTGCAGGCCAACCTTTACAAATCCGTGCCTATAGTAACTGAGAGTCAGCTGGTACGTATAGCACAGCTGTGATACAATGTCTTTCGAAATTTGCACAAGCACAAAATTTTATTAATCATTATTTGCTTTCTTAGTCCTTTGAAAAAAACTGCTGTCAGTATCTTTTTACAAAGCTGCATTGCTTCTACAGAGCTGTATTGCTTTTTTTTCTGTGCTGAATACACACCTGTTTTAAGTAGCTATAAATCCTGACACTACTTGTAAACCTGTGGGCCAAATGCCAAACTACAGAGTCATGCTGAATCTTGAGGTGTATGACAGCAGTAGAGTCTGCTGCTGGTTCTTGGACTCTTTTAATATTCCACTTCTACGGTTTTGTTTAAATGCAAGAAGATTCTGGCATCTATTTTCTTCTTACACTCTGTTTTACATCAAAGATCAAGTAAGAAAGGGGGAGATATACATATATATATATGTATATATATATGTATATCTATCAGATGTTCATTGTAGCTCTGATCACAGTTTCACCTTGTTGGAGCCAAACTTTCTGAAGAAGAGTCAGAAGAGAAATCACGGAGCCTGCCCAAGTGACAGTGACCACTTATGAATGCTTAGGGAAAAAAGGAGATGTGGATGAGAATTTTTCCCCCTGTATTTCCACTGATGGAATCTTAGGGACTTCCTGAATCAATTTCTTCTGCCTAGCAATCTTTGTGTTCTTTCATGATTTTTTCCAGTTACTTTTTGAATTCTTGTTATATTTTGGTCTTCATAACATTCTCCAACAATACACTTTTTAGTTATGCGTAGTGCAAAATAGTGCTTTATTTCTTTGTTTTAAACCTATGACTTGACCTCAGTTCTTGTACTGAAACAGCAATTAATTTTTCTTTCTTCACTTTCAAAATAACATCAATTATTTTCTAGGTATTGAGAATAATACACTACTGGTCATCTCTGTTTCATGTAGAAAATTAAAAATTGCTTGGTCACTCTTTGAAAAGTTTGGATACTCTCCCATATCACTGATGATCCTTCTTGCCCTTTTCTATATCTTTTTCAGGTTTTTGCTTTTGAGATTGGGAGACTAAAACTATAAACTGCTCTTGTGTAGCTCTGAATACAGAACTTTCTATTTACACAAGGATGTGATAAGGTCCTTTATTGCTATTTCTATTCCTTTCTTAACAATTTATAGTACTTAATTTAGTTCTTGTTACTTGTATTGAGCAGCGAGCCAATGTTTGCAAAGAACTGTACACAATGAAGCCAAGATGTATTTCCTGAGTAGTGAGAGCTGGTTTCTCAGCTAATTAGTTCATTGGTGCATGAGCATGAGCAAGTTTAGGATGTAGTTTAGTTTTTCGCTGTGAAATGTATCAGTGCTAAATGCAGTTATGTTTCACCTGCCTTTTATCATTCGTTCGCTCAGTATTGTAAGATCTCTCTGTAACTCTTTGCATTGATATTTTGGTTTTACTCCCCTACTCAGTATTAGCAGCAAACTTTGCCACCTTACCAGACACTGTTTTCTAGCTGATCTGCATCCATAATCCAAAGCCCAGATTCCTGAGCAGATCTCTGAGGAACTCTGTTTGTGACTAGTTCCAACCCCGCTACTGTGGACAGGGACACTTTCACTAGACCACCTTGCTCAGAGCTCCATCCCAACCTGACCAGGGATGGGGCATCCACAACTTCTCTGGGCAGCCGGTTCCAGTGCCTCACCACTCTCACAGTAAATAATTTCTTCCTAATACCTAATCTAAACCTACCCTCTTTCAGTTTCAAGCAAATCCCCCTTGTTCTGTCACTGATGGAATAGGGTTGCAACTGGGACCTGACCCACCAGTTTCAGCAACATCTCAGGGGCACCCAGTAATAATAACAGGGGAGAAAATTAGAGGTGAACATGCCCATACATCTGCCAACGTTCAGTCTTCTGACTTTTCAGGCAGGTATCATGCAAGGCTCGTTTTCATGCAAAATACCTTCTGTTCCTGAAGGAGGGTGGCCATGTCCATAACGCCCATAGAGAGGCACCCTGGCCCAGTCTATAGCTTATTTCTAATTGTGCACTTGCTGACCTGGGCCAAAACCATGCCAGAAAATGCTCTGGCACTGAGTCAGTATCACTGATTATGGGTCAGCTCTGGAACTTGTGCCTTGGCCCTGTGCAATCTGCTGGAAGTTCTGTACGCATACAATGGCAGCCCAGTGCTACCATAACAGCCTTTACCATTTTTTGATGATGTTGTAGGAAGACCAACAGTTTCCTCAGCAAAACTTAGTTGTAGATTGTTTCTCAGCATGTCAGCTGTGGCACCTGCCGTCAAAGAAAGAGTTCAAGTTCTTAGTTTTGGATCAAAGATTTTATATAGCTTGTCAGAGTACTAATAAAGTGTTTAGAATTCTGGTAGCTGGCTGATATCTGTCACTCTGTTAGCAGAGTCAGACATAAACATATGACTCAGTCAGCACTTGAGTACACAATGTTGTTTAGAAAATGCTTCCTTAAAAGCATTTCTACAGCATGCTTTTGGAAGAGGTTTCTTACAAAAGGAGAACAGCTTATCCTTGATGATTTCAGGTACCGCAATGGGCTTTTAATTGCATGGTTACATGGTGCGGAGGAGTGCTGGAAGGCCATAGGTCCTTTGTCTGCATAATGACGACTTGGTAACAACTGTACCTTTGTTTTTAGATTTATATGAACCTTTCTGTTGAAAGCCAGACAGTTTATGGATGCTTTTCAGAAATGTTGATGGAAAAATAGGTATTTTTTGGTGAATCCTACAAAGATATAGTCATGAACTATAAATTCATTAAATGAGCACTGCATCTTTCAAAATTTGATCTTTGTAATGAAAACATTTTTGATGCAGTTTGATAGCTACGACTCTTTAAAAAAAATTAGTATCACCTCACAGCTGATTTTTTGCTTTCAGTTGAATATTTTTCGTATTTGATAAGACAAATGAAAGGGCCCCAACTTGTGGAGAGGAGGGAGAGGATAAAACACAAATCTAAGGGAAGATATTTTGCTCCCTGGGCCTTACTCTTCCCAGGTGCGTTGTGCTCCTGCCTGCCTCTGCTGCCGTCACCTCAGACCCTGGGCTCTGCTCTGTCCTTTCCACCCTCTGCACCCTCCCCTCCAATGGAGACCCCTCTTGCCATGCCTTGCTGGATGCCTGCAGACCTTGTTTTAAGGTGATCCATGGCTCAGTTTACACGCTAGGTCCAGCAATCTTAGCTGCATCATTTTAAGCTTACTTTCATAGTAAGCTTATTTTTTTTCCAGACTGACTGCTGAAGTGTATTGCTCTTATAAATAGACAGCGTGGTGTTATTAAGTATACATATTTATTTTATAAATAAATCTAGTAGTGAATCAAGTCTCTTCTCTGCAGTTTTATACCCAGCTGGATACTGAGGATGGGGAGCTGTGACAAAACCTATTCCTCAGCCCCAGATGGGCAAGCTGCCCCTCTGTGCTGCAACCACAGGAGGAGCTCAGCAGCAGTCCTGTTGTTACGTATATAAGTTGTGACAGAGACCACTCATTTTATATGGGTTAGTCGTAACAGAGGAGAATACAACTGACTCATTTAAAAGTTTAAATTCAGTCACAGGCCTTTGAACATTTGAGTACTAAAATTCCAGTGAGAAAGTATACTTTTTCTTCCTTTTTTTGACTCACTGAACAAGTCTATTTTAAAATTATCCCTTAACCTCTATTTAGAGCTTATGCCACAATCCATCTTGTCAGATTTTACTGTAAGACTTCAAAAAAATCACAGATATACTAAACTGAGAAGTTAATAGTCAAATTTTTTGGTTGACTGCTTGCTAACCAAGGAATTTTTCCTTGATCAAATAATCCAATTTGTCTGAAATGATGGGTATCACATATCCATGCTGATCAGATTCTCTAAAATTATACTTTTCCAGCTGAACGCTTAGAGATACTGTCACTCTGTCACTGAGGTGAACGGCTCTGGTGCTGGCATGATCGGCAGCGGAGTGCTCCAGTGCCATGCACAGAGGGGCTTCCCAAGCCGGGGGAACCTCGGGGGGAACTGGAGTGAAAAACTGGCTGGATGGCCAGGCTCGGAGGGTGGTGGTGAATGGAGTTAAATCTGGCTGGTGGCCAGTCACGAGGGGTGTTCCCCAAGGCTCAGTACTGAAGCCTGTTCTGCTTAGTACCTTTATTGATGATCTGTGTGAGAGGATTTAATGCACCCTCAGCCAGTTTGCCAGTTGAGTGTTGATCTTCGGGGTAGGAAGGTTCTATGCAGAGGGATCTGCACAGGCTGGATCGATGGGCTGAGGCCAATTGTATGAGGTTCAACATAGTCATGTGCTGGGTCCTGCACTTGGGTCACAACAGCCCCAGACAGAGCTACAGGCCTTGGGGAAGAGTGGCTGGAAAGCTGCCCAGTGGGAAAGGACCTGGGGGTGCTGGTCAGCAGCAGCTGAACGTGAAGAAGTGTATGCCCGGGTGGTCAGGAAGGCCAGTGGCATCATGGCCTGGATCAGCAATGGTGTGGCCAGCAGGACCAGGGCAGGGATTGGCCTCCTGTACTCAGCACTGGTGAAGCCACACTTCAAATCCTGTGTCACCTCAAATCCTGTGTCCATTTCAGGGCCCCTCACTACAAGAAAGACATTGAGGGGCTGGAGTGAGCACAGAGAAAGGCAACAGAGCTGGTGAGGGGCCTGAGGGAGCTGGGTTTGTTTAGCCAGGAGAAAAGGAAGGTCAGGGGAGACCTTATCACTCTCTACAAGTGCCTGAAAGGAGGTTGTAGTGAGGTAGTGATAGGACAAGAGGAAATGGCCTCAAGTTGTATCAGGGAAGGTTTATACTGAACATTAAGAAAAATTTCTTCAGGCTGCCCAGGGAAGTGGTTGAATCACCATCCATGGAGATATTTAAAATATGTGTAGATGTGGCCCTTAGCAGTATAATTTACTGGTGGACTTGGCAGTGATAGGTCAGTGGTGAGACTCGATTATCTTAGAGGCCTTTTCTAATCTAAACAATTCTATTCTACATTTGTATCATTTACAGTACCTGAAATCGATAGTATGTCTCCACTTTTTGTACACTGTCTTAAAATTTCCACTCATTGGACAAAATATTCAGCAGGTATTTAAAAGATGTGTAGTTGGAGTGCTCAGGTACATGGTCTAGTTGTGAACTTGGCAGTATTAGTTTTATGGTTGGACTCAATGATTGTAAGGCTCTTTTCCAACCTACGTGATTCAGTGACTCTATGCCTCTAAAAAATCCAGCATGCAATCATTAGTATTATTCCCCAGAAAGGTTTTTCCTAACGTGCTTCTGCCTGGGTTTAAGTTAACAGGATCACAGGTTGTCCTTCCTTGTTTCATAGTTACTGTTTTGAGGGGCCCAGCGCGAAAGCAGGTGTGTGGCTGTGCATAAAGTGTGGCTTGAACTTGCCAAACTGCAGCTGAACAGCCAGGAAAAAAAAACTGGCAGCAAAACCCACAAACCACGGTCTGACAGCTCAGTAGCTATTTTTTGTCAGTAATAAACACATGCCAGTGATGAAGTTCTGTGCCTAAAAGCAGCTCTTGCCACTTTTGTCCACAATCTGTATTAGAAGTAGTCCAGGCAGCATGACACCTGAATAATTTTGATGGTGAAATATGCCATTAATAACATTTTTAAAAATATAGTCAGTACAGCCCCACTGGCATTGACTTGTCTAATAAATATTCTGTAAATTGTAAAGTATTTTATATCATTCTTCTTCCATCTCTTTTCTCCTGGGTGTTCTATGGGTCAAGACAAAACCTGGTGTCATTCGTCCCGTGCTGGTGAAAGGAAAGAGTGCACAGCAAAAGGAGGAGCCCTATCAACCCAATCCTTTTAAAAAGTACCTTGAAGAAATCAGTGATCAAAATATTGAGCAGGTGAGTAGCTCTCGCTCTGAAGGATTTTGTAGCCTCGGCTAGTTTCCTTCAAGATGAAGGAATAAACATAGATCCTTATTTTGTCCTGGTCTCTTCTCTTTTTTCCCAAAGTTAGATGATTCCACAAGGGGCACCTGGCTCCTAAAGGAAGGCTTCAAGCTGAGATGGGCAGCTGGGCTTTCTACAGGGCCATTTTTTTTTCTGGTGATGTAAAAACCTGTATGTTGAGGAGAGGATCTTTTTGTGACATCTGTAAGAAGCATTGTAAAAAAGAGGGTTGAAATCCTGTGCTCCCCTGTCAAACAGATGTCCAGATCATATCTGCTAGAAAGTGCTTCCTTCATGTGGGGCCCAGACCTGAATCCTCTCTGAAGAGAAATGACAGCAAGGACTGGGCAAGGTTCAAGCCTTCCTCTCCAAGGGAGACTGCAGAGGAGCCCCAGCGTGTTTCTGGGTCACTTCCAGTGCACAGCTCCCTCAGATCCACACCTCTCCCAGGTCTATATCCATGTCCCTCCGCAGATTGAGGGCACAGTCCTACCACATGTGATGGGCATGAATGGGCAGCCTGTGGGGCAGCAAAGATGCTGTCTTCTCCCACAGCCCTCTGCACGAAGCCATAGGATCACTTTGCAAAAACACGTCTTGAACTTTGCTGACGTGTTTGAGGCGTTATCTCAGAGCAAATCCAGATAAATGGCTGTGACAGCCTTTTCTTATGCATTTGTGTTTGTGTGCATTATTGGGAAATAAACCTTAAATATGACACGTAATCTGAATGTCCCTGTAGGAGTTTGTTGTTAACCTACCCAGTAGGTTCCGAATCTTCCATCTGGAGGGAAGTAAAACGAAGGTAATAGTCCTCTTGTCAGAAACAATGTGAATAAAATACCTCACTAATTGAATTTCTCTTATGCCCCTCTAGTCACATAAGAGATTTTAGCAATGACAGCCCTCTCTTCTTCCTTTTAAAACAGAATTTAGTTAAGATTTTAATTTTAGCTCTTTCCATTCCTCTCCATAGCTCTGATTTGATGTAGAAAAATCCAATAATTTCTCAAGAGTGCTGCAGCAGTACAGAGGAAAAGAATTGTGGTATGAGTGGGTTCCAGCAACGCATATGGGTGGTACCAGGTTTCTATAGAATGTAGAGTTTATATTAATTGTAAGAAAAAATGAATAAAAATAGTGATTTACAATTTGACTTTGAACTTTTGAGGTTGACAGTGAATATTTTAGTTCAGGGACTGCAGGTGAGTTGATAGTGAGTTATTCATGCTTTAACTTACTGAAAACCTGATGCCAAGGTACTGTGCTGCCGTTTCCCTGGGATGAAAGAGCAGGAGAGTTATCTGGAGCTGTTGGTAGAGAGCTTCCGCCCTAGGCTGCCTCGGCAGAGCCTTCCTGCAAAGACAGGGGCAGCTCAGACCTCCCTTTCATCAGGGCTGGACACTGATTATGCTGGCTATAGTTTTACTGATGAAAGAATGATGTAATCACCAAACTTCAAGCTCTGGCAATAACCCCATGTTTGTATTTGCCTGAAAAGATGAAGCATTATGACATTTGAAGCTAACTGTGGAAACCAGTCAACTTACACTTTATAAATTACTTGTGGCACATATTACTGAAATACTGACAGCATAATAAGTCCAATGTTGTTGTTAAAACAAAAGGCAAAATTATTGTATATAAAAGCTACCCATTAAAATGAACAAAACAAATACTGCACTGTCTTGAATAAATGGGAAAGTTAATTTCGCAATTAATCGGTTCGGTTTTGCTTCCTTTATTTAAACAAATTATGTTGTACCCCTTATAGTACTGATAAATTGTTATTTTTGTCCTAAGCTATGTAATATTACAAGTTGCTGTAAAATACTTGTTATTTTAGAAGATACCTATTAAGACATCTTTGTTCTGAAAAAGGAAGTACTGTGACTTGTATTCAGGTGGATTCACTTGACAGTAACTGGTTTTGTTTGTGTGAGAAATGGCCATATGGTTCTGCTGGTGGTCTCAAAGAGCAATTAATAGTACAATATTATGCACATCTAGGGAAAACACTGAAGTGCCGAACAAGAAAGCATATGCTCTTAATTCCAGCTCCAGCCTCCCAGAGTAGGCTCATGGTGCTGATATTATATCCCTTGTGGGTGGAGGAGACTTGGATGCCCAAGTGAGAATGTTCACAATGTCACAGCATCTGTGAAACTTTCCTGAGGGGTTTTAGTGCCTGTAGGCGGGCTGCAGCACTGACTGTGGAACTGGGCTTGATGCCAAGATAACAGCTTGAAAATTGCACTGGTTGTCTCTAACCATGGGGTTTTTATCCTGTAAAGACTAAAGACTGTTAGTCTCCCCCTTCACCTGCTCTCAGTAAAAGCATGGTTGGCTGCACGGTGGCTGGCTTCCAAAGAGGGGGAGTTGTTCCTACCAATATTCCCCCCCAAACTGGGTAAATTTACTGCTTTCATGGGATATAAGAGCTGGAAATTAAAACTAGGAGACTGGGAGCTAGGCATTCTGCTCCCTGTGGAAGAGCCAGTGCTAATCCACTAGTCCTCAGATAAGAATTTAGCAGGCATTGACTGTGGCTGTGGGCAAAAGTGCTCATACTGTTACCGATTTTCCCTGTTTTTCTTTGAAGATTTTCCTGGTCATGCTGGGAGGTTCAGCTCTATTTCTATTCTCTCCCTCTCTCTGAGTTCTCTTTTTCTTTCTTTTTAACTCCGTTGCCAACAACAACCTCTCTAGGTAACGTTGCTGCCTCTCCTTCACGTAGCCCATCTTGAAATGACAGACCCTTTCAGAGTGCATCTTCGAGGAGGGTAGAGAGTAGATGAGATTCCAGATGGCATCAGCTTTATTAATTTATCTCTTTTGATTTTTCTTAGACCTCTGCAGTAACTCCCTGCCCTGCCAAACCTCTCAGTGTGACACTGAGCACTGGTGACTATGTGGGTGACATTCAGTTTGAGATATAATGATGCAGCCAGCTGTAAGTGCTGACCTTCAGCTTCACATCCCTCTGTCGAACACACTGTGTTTTCTGCGCACCAGAGAGTAGCTTTTTTGCTTTTCATTTCGTTAAGAAATGTCCCTTTGTGCAAAAGGTCCCTTTCCCTTAAAAATAAACAGTAATTTTTCCTTAAAGAGGTAGATGATCTCATGCAGATAATCCAAAGCAATTAATAGAAGAAAAAAAAATCTAAATTAGTAAAGATCATCTGGAAAGGATGTAGTTCAGCTCACAGATAACTTTCTTCATCTGTGTTCTGGGTACAGTGTATATAGATTTACACTCATGGGCCAATAAAATTTATAAACCAAGGAAAAATCCCATTTTATTTTGGCTTTTTTTTTGTTGTTGTTCACGTTAGCATATGCTGCCACCTTTTTTTTTTTCCTTGAGGGCCTGTACAACTAGTATTACTGTTATCTAGTGGATATCCACCCTTCAAACACTTTTTATAGACAGAGTGTAATATTTCTGGGGTTCCAGAAACAGTATTAAGCTTCCCACATTTCTAGATGCCTTTACTGGAGATTGTATTTTTCCCATCATGAGAAAGAGTTTTTTTCCTCTTAGTACATTTCAGTACTAAGAGGAAAAAAATCCTCAGTAGCATTCCAGGAATTTTGTTAGTATGTTCCACTTAATTCAAAAAAGAACCATGAAATACACTAGAAGTGGATGTAACTCCCGAGCAGTACTGACATGACAGCTTTATGAAGATTTTAACTTGAAATTGGGGAAACAAAATCTTTTTTGGAGGAAGTTTAAGCATTTTGTCACATAATTATATGAAATGACTCCTAACGAATGTCAGAGAATTAGTGTGCTTGCAAATATTTACTAGCAAGAATGTTCACAGACCCCTTTGTCATTTAAAAAAGAAATTACTTTGGGCGAGGGAAGAAGAAAGATAAGGATGAACTAAGGAGATATTAGCTACGCTTGGTGTGAACCTGTGTGACCAGTTTGCCAAGTTTATCGTTAACAGAAGCTGGACTGGTGCCTTTGAAGAGGCATGGCAGGAGGCAAGGCTGGTGTGAAGTGGCTGTGCCACTGCCGGGCTCTGATCCGCTCTTTGCTCGTGCTCACTCTTTTGGAGGGCGACGCATTAGCTTCTGCTGGAACTAATCACAGCTCTTGTCACAAATTTTCTGGTTCTTGAGCTCAAAGGCACAGCACAGGGGAGTTTCTGGTCTAGACAGCCAGCCAACTGGGTGAGAATCCAGGATGTATTGTGTCAACAGCCTTGACAGAATCTAAGTGCAAGATGTGTGCCAAAACCTGGGTATGCCTCCTTGACTATCTCCAAATCTTTTGAAAATCTCTTTTTAAAAAGGACTTTATCCTTTAGGTGCAAAGAGCATATGTATTGAGTTTTCTTAGCCAGAAGCACTATTAACTATTGACAACTTAGAGCAGCAAAAAATATAGTGTATGCACCTTCACAGGTTTAACTCTTAATTTAATGTCTCAAAAGTCCTGTTGGAGTCTTGTTAAAAACCCTGGAGTGCTCCTGCTCTTACACAGATACGGCCTTCTTTTGTACCTCTCAGACGCTGTTTTTACATTGGTTTTGTTCCCAGCCCACTGCCTCATTAAATCCCCCCAACACGACCATTTTATCCGAGCATGGGGTCCTTCAGGGATTTCCTTTTCTGTCACTTGAGCACCAGTTGAGCTGCAGGAGGGAGATGCACTGGACCCCAGTCAAAGTATAACTGGTTTAATGGGACATCTACTGCAGGTTTTTGTGTGTGTGCTTTCATGCCGATGAAAATACGTAGTGTAGATCAACTGTATTGGCATGAAAGTTGAGTACCTTTCCTGGTTAACCATCAAGACCTATGAAACATAAAAAAGTGCAAGACAAGCACTTTGCTTTCTGCCCAAACTTCTTTTTTTTGCACCCATTAATCTGATTCTGTTTACTTTTCTTTTTTTTCCATAGAAGATTGCTCTCCTACACCCTCTGTGTCTAACTAAACTGATCCCTCCAACTAAGTCCCCTTTGTGTCCTCCATCCATCTCCCTCACTGACTGTCCAAACCCCGGACCTTTCAGCCACTTGTCTTCCATCATGTGTGATGCTCATGAGAACCCTTATAGCCCTCACAGACACAACTCTTTGTACAATAAGGTGAGCATCGAGTGTGGTGTGATTCAAGAGCTTTGTAGGCTTTTACCCTTTTAATTCTAGGCAGAACTCAGCTGAGTCATTAGGATTCAGTGCTGGCAAGTGCTGTGGGAGATGCATCTCAGATGAGCCTGTGTGTCCAACTTGCCTGGAGATATTACAGCTTTTCCTTTCCTTGACACAGCTCGTGTTGGGTCTTGCTTCCTCTAGACGAGCTAGGACAGGCTCCCACCACTCTTCATTCAAATTATTTCTTCTGTAAAAAAGGAATAATCTATTTCATCCCTCATGCTCAGATTAGCTTTAACATTTACTCACACTAAAGTAGTGGGGTATTTCTTTTTTTCTTGGTGATTGAGTGAAGGGAGGCTAACCTGAGAGAAATACAGACTTTTCCAGTGGCTCTATCTGTCATCCTGACAAGCAGTTGTCTCTTGCCAGTACAAAGTGAATGATGTTATTGCTGACGTTTTTTGTCTTCTTTGAAACAGCATTGGAGAAGTTAGACAAAAATCTCTGTAGTCCAAGGTGTGTAGATAAAAGGGCTGGCTAATGAGCTTTGTAAGGTGAAAATTGTGTCCTATGCCTTAAGTGAAGTCTTTTTGAAGAGTAGCTGGCACAAGGTATTTACAGTGCCTCAGGAGAGACCCTGCATCAGTTGTGGAAGTTCATAAAAAATGCCGTTTGGAACCTCTCAGATGCAGCCCTTCCATGTCCTCTTTTTCTAACACAGAAGCTGGCTGCAAATGATCAAACCTTGTTGCCAGGAGAGATTATCCCACTCTGACATGTACAGCATACTTTGTTTGGGATGCAAGAGGTTGAAACATAGGCATTAGGTGCTCTTTCTTTAGGCTATGTCATGGTTTCCTCTTCAGGGGAAGTACCAGGGTGAAATACGTGTCACTGGTTTCAGGCACACTTGACAGGGAGTCGAGACTGCTTTGGAAAAATTTATCATCTGCAGAGAATATGTGTTGATCAGCTGTCAGACTCTAAAGAAATACCTGGAAATGCCTTTCTCTCCCCATACTAGAAGCGTAATTTATGTTAATAGGCAATGTCAATGGTGTTTGATATCGGCCCCTCCATCCTGTGGGATTTACAGAATTTACCATTTTACCCACTTATGAGGATGAACTAAAACTAAAACTAAAATCAACCTTCCATTCCGTCTTTGAGACATCCTGAGCAAAAGCACCTTTTCACATCTGAGAGACTGGTTTAAACAGTACAAAAGTTCTGTTAAATTTGTACTGAACTGGGCTGGCATGTTTACTTAGGCAGAAAAAATTTTACAGTCAAATATTTTTGACAAGTTTCCTGGTTTGTTGAAGGCATTCACATGAACAAACAAATAGTTCATAGGACCACTAAAGCCATTTTTTTTTGCAATGAAAATGAGTACTTTCTGTTGCTAATGAAAACAATGCTAAAAACTCAGAAATTTGAGTAGAAAAGTGAATAAGTCAGGAAAAAGGTGTCTGAAGATAACTAAGATAGTGTAATTTTTTAGTATATCATGTCAGCTGTTCTTTGGGAAACAGAATAATCAGATGGCAATACTGGGCTATTTTAATATAAACAGAGGTTTTTTCACCCCAAAAGCAAATATTTGTCAGTTAGAATTTTTTAATGCTTTTGTTTTACAATATTAACATTCTTTGATAACCAAAGGAAGACTAATTTTGATTTTGTTTACATGATCAATATTTAACATTTGAATCAGTATATGATGATAAAAGTTCTAACAATATTCACCTGTTATTTCCTGTACCACCCAACTAAAGTCTGAGGTATTATTGTTTTTAAAAAGAAATTATTTAATTTATTGTCATAAATACTTGCAGTAGCAAAAACATAGCATAGCAGACACAGTAAAAGCTGTTGAAATTTCAAAGAGTTAGACCCAGTCTGTAAACAACATCCTGACAGCATGGGAATTTCTTTCTCTTCTCTACTAAACCTGGACTATTTTCTCTGTAAATTCCCTGGGCTTTCCCCTCTCCACTTCTCATCCCTTAGTTTAAGGAATAATATGCAGTGGCTCACTTGCTGTCTCTCCAGCCACCCAGTAAACACGTGGTCAGTGTCCACATGGCCAATCTAGGAATGTTGTGTTTCTAATTATATGTTGTGTTTTGCTTCACCTTTCCACTAGAGGGCAAAACCTGCTGGTAAAAATTCCTACAACCGTTCTTAACATGTTACAAATACAGTATTGAAATGGGGCAGGAGGTCACAGTGAGTGAAGGTATTCTCCCCCTGCACTTTTGTTAAAAAATTACCTTAAACAAGTGTTCCCTCAGAAATGGGAAATGGAAACAACCAGAATGATCACCTGTGTCTTTTATTAGGGAGACTGGATAGAGTGAGGTCCTAAAACCAGGGTCATTTCATTTGTTGCCTCGGGGTCTAAGATAATATCAGCTGTCTTGATCTGAAATGCTTATTGGAAGGGTGCTGTGGTGTTGTTTAGGCTGGCTTGACTTGGTGCCAGGTTGGTTTTCTTGAAGTACCTGAATCTCTGTAGATGACGAAATTACACAGATGAAGCTGAAAGGTAGACCTGACAATTTTTGTGGATTATAACTGTTCGAACTGACGAAATCCATGACCTGTGTCCCAAATAATTTCACAATGTGGTTTTAAGCTTTGATAGGGGGAGGCAGTGGGAACCAAGGTATTGTATCTCCTCACATCTGTGAACAGGCTGCTTCTGAAATAAAAATGTTGCCCATTTAAATGAGCTGATTCTGTGCCTACTTGCCTTGTTATCTCTCTTGTCCTTTCCTTCCCCACTTTATTGCCCAGCCACCGGGTGCTGCTGCTCTTATTTAAACTCCTTGGACTTGAATAATTACATGAGTTAAAAGTTTTATTATTAAGAAATCTCCTTTTCCTTTTGATTGCAACAAAACAACTCAGGAAAAAGGCATTATATACAAATATTGCAGTGATGGAGAGCCTGAGGAAACGTTTATCTCTGTGGTTTGCTCCAAAGCTCCATGCTTCTGATGGGAATCCCTCCAGCCTTTAAGGGAGAACTGTGTACGGTGGAAGAGCACAACCCTGCACCTGGGATACTGTGTCCAGTTCTGGTCTTCACAGTTCAAAAAAGATGCAGACAGACTGGTGAGGGTCCAAAGAAGGGCTGCAAATATGATCAAAGTGCTGAGGAGGAGAACCTATTCTATGAGGAAAGACTGAAGGAATTAGGACTTTTCTGCCCAGAGAAGAGAATGCTCAGGGAGGACCGCCTCACAAGATCCCAGTACTTAATAGTTATAGAGAGGACAGAGGCTTTCTCTTCTCATGGAGCCACATGGAGAAGACAAGGAACAATAAGTTCAACTAGCAGTAGGAGAGGTTTCATCTTATTATACAAAAGATTTTTTTTTTTTATAGTGAGAGGGACCAGTCACTGGAACAAGCTCCCTAGGGATGTGGTAGAGTCCCCACCACAGGTGGTTTTCTAGATGTGTTTTGGCAGGGTGCTGGGTAACCTCACCTAGACTCTCTTTCCCTCAAAAGGCTGGACCCTTCCAATCTGTGCTGTTCTAAGATTCTATGATTTATAGGAGGCACAATCGATGTAAATGTCTGCCAGGGCAGAGACCACTAGATTTTAGAAGACCAACTATTGTTTCGAAGGAGAAAGGAATGACCTGCCCAGGCGAAGAGGCAAGAAATGAGTGAGTGTATCTCAGCTTCTAAGTCCCTAGTGACTTTCAAACTGCCTTTTCTTTCTGTCAGCAAGGGCTGAATACACGATTTATAAACACCCCTGTGAAAATCTCCCTGTTGATTAAATATTTAGCAGCACAGCCTTTGAAAATGGATTGGAGCGAACTGCCTTTTTGCAAGAGGTGTGAGAAATGTAAAAAAATTACCATTTCTGTCTGGTCAGGTATTACTTACAACAGTAGCAGAGGACAAGTTCTCTTTAAGGTCCAACTTTGTGCTCAAGCCAATTTAATTTTTTTCCTGGGCCTAAATGGAGTTTTCTTGAAATCACCAAATGTAGTCATGCTGAAAGTGTCAACTTTTCATAATCACTTGCAGGTCTTCAGGCTCATAGGTAAGCAGAATATTTAAAGGGAATCTTTGTTATTTTTAAAGTGAAATTAGTGGTGTTTACTTCATCATCCAATCTCCTACTCATTGGAGTTTGTATTTGATTAATAGTAGCATAGTAGGAATTGACATTCTGTGAGTACGGCAGCCTTTCAAGGTTGCCATGGAAGAGCACTTTTCTCCCAGGCATCATCCCAGCGGCTTTTATTTTCTAGAAGACAGTTTCTTTCTCTCTTTTGAACTCTGATATTTAAATGTTGCACTTGTGTAGGTGTATTGTGGTTGATCAATCCACTATCTGTGATCCAGAAGAATTGCTTTGGTGTAGAATAAGATATCAGAGGTAAACAAGTCAGTTCATTAGTGCTGTGCTACAAATTGGACCTCCTCTTTGGGAAAATATTAATGCTTAATATTGCTGTGTCTTCTTTGTGTATTATTTTATGGCATGTCTTGGGCTTAATGATTTATTTTAATGATATATTTAGATGACATTTCTGTCACTTTTGACCTGGTTTGATAATGCTTTCAGAAAATGCGTCTAGAGTTCCTGCTCAGCTCATTTTTAAAGAAAGGCATTTCTCTTGAAGCACTTTTAAGAAAGATCATAATTTTCTAAACATAATAAATTGCTTTCTTCAAAGCCATTGAATTAGCAACAGAAATTGAAGGTATCTTAGGCTCAACAGGAGACGCAGGAGCATGCACTTAACATGGAGGTGTCCTAAGTCTGGCACCAACTGGAATGAACTCTGCTACCCATTTCTCTGGAGACAGCTCTTCCAAAGAAAGAGAAAGGAATTGATTACTGTGTCACTGCTTTTGGCCTGGGTAGTTAGATAGTTTGAGAGCCTTTCTGTCCTATTTCCAGTAGGTCAAGCTGTTCATGGTAGGACCCTGGCATTTCTTTAGTGAGCGTCTGTTCATTTAGAAAGCAGATAGTTCTAATTCATGTGATTAGAAGAGGTTTGTCTCTGCTGCCTTACCCTGTGGATGTGTAGGTTGTGGTGCTCATACCTCAAGTCTTCTTTATGGGTCTGGAACCCTTGCTGGCTGCTAGCTCCTGTAATCACCAATGGTGAAATCAGCCCTGCAAGGAACTGCAGCGCTTCGTTAGCCCACAGCAGAGAAGAGAGGCTCTTAACATGATTACCACAAAGTGGATAGTGAAATGCATTTTAATATTTTATGGAAGTGATCCAAAATGAAACATCCAAGACAGAAAACACAATATTCTGGTTACAGATGGGTTTTCTTGCAATCGAATACTTCATTTTATTTTCCCAAATTACTAGCAAAACTTTGCAAGAGAAACCAAAATATTTTGCAGGAAGCTTCACTTTTTTTGTCGCTAGTATTTTTCATTGAAAAATAATTTTGGCATAAAATCCTCAGTCAAATCCACCATAGACTGGTCCTGCATGTGAAGTTGAACTTGATCTGGGAAAAAGCAGCCCAAGGAAAATTGATGCACTGCTGGGCTTGCATGCATCTCCCTCCCACTGCCCTTATAGATAAGGAATCCTTACTGCAAAGCCCTGTAACTCTTCCAGCCTCTGGTATTCTCTGGTATTAGGTTGCCCAGAGAAGCTGTGGATGCCCCATTCATGGAAGCGTCCAAGGCCAAGTTGGCTGGGGATTTGAGCGAGCTGATCTAGTGGAAGGTGTTTCTGCCCATGTGTTTCTGGCAAAGGGGTTGGAACTAGGTGATTTTTAAGGTCCCTTCCAACCTAAACCTTTCTATGGTTCTATGGTTCATTCTATTTAGATTCAAATCTCTCAGTCTCGCTGCACTCTGGTGTCCTCCGGGCCTGTGTCTGGTAAGAACCTGTCAGGAAACCATGTTTGTGTGAGAGTTGTTTCTTTTTTGCAGGTACCTATCAGTACTTGGAAAGAGTTTTGATATCTTCAAAATAAAAATGCGCAGCTATGGTTGTGTATAATAAGGATTTGCAAGTCTGTCAGGATGTTCTCATAAGTCTGGAGGCGCATTGTAAATCTATATTGTGATCACTGTTTCAACTTTACTTTCCCTTTTCATAGAGGTAAAAGATGCAAAAGAATTCGGTGCTTAACAACTGAGTCTTTGAAATAGATTTTATACTGTGTCATTTCAAAGAGACTAGAGACATTATAATAATAAATTGCCCTTTTACATTATGTTATTTTCTTTCCCTTTAGTTGAAAGTAGTCCTTGTTCTGTTGCTGTGGATGTTTTACCATTTATTGGTACTGAGTATTTCATGTTTATTATCACTCAGATAAAGTGGAGAGACATAAAACCGTTTTATAAAAATGTTTGCTTGTTGTGCATGTTTAAATAAGTGTTTTTAGTCTTTGAGAAATCAGTCATTTTTCCTATTGTGAAGGAATGTATCTATGTTTAACAAGGGTCTAGAGTACCTAATTTCTTTTCAAAGGGGGTTAAAGACTTGACAGAGTAGTGTAAATGTGAATATTCTCTGGTAACTATGGCTGAAATATTCTTATTTCTTATGTATGTTATCTCTCACTGGTTCCAGTTTTAAACCGGTGCCTCAATTAGCAAAGGTTGCAGACCCTCTAGAGAGCGACTTAGATTTATGAAAAACGTTCTTACACTGAGAACAATTCAGAAAGCTTTATATTAGTTCAGAGGCAGCTGTGATTCATAGCACAATAAAGATCAACTGACCTTTTAAAGGCAAATATGTGTTGCTGATTACAGAACTAAATGAGCAAAGGTCTAATGAAGATATTATATAACCACCTCTTTCCAAGCCTTGTCTGAAATCTGTAAGAGGTTATTTTGGGCAGGTGTATAATTTCTCTTTGAAGTTACATGCTGCTAATACTTACATATTGTACAGATACTCTGCTTTCCTCAGTACAATTTTGCAGCCACAAATGCAGACTTGTCTAGTTTGCTCTTCCACTGTTCTTAGAAATAATCAAGAAAAAATGTCACATTACAAGAAATCTGAGTAACATGTGGAAAAGTTAAATGTTCTTGATTAACCCTGTAAGAGTAATGCAGAATTTTGTAACTTTTCCTTTGTCAAAGGAAACAAGAGTAGAAATTTTAAAAGCAATATTCATCTCCCATCCTCAACAGACAATCTTTTCACATTTGCATAGGAAGTAGGGCTTCTTGCCAGCTGCTTTGACCTGAAGATGAAAGAATGCCAGTGACAGAGTTTGATGAGGTCTCACTGAGACTACACACCCATAAAAAGTACAAAGTCCTAGTTGCATTCACACCTCAGATCGGGTGGACGCAAGCACGTTCCTATATGAGGAACGTTCCTCTCTGAGGGGTGGTGGTCACACAATGTCTAGTAAGAAAGGGCTAATCCAGCCTCATTCTGCCTACTTCATATTCTGGTACTTTTAAGTTGTCTGTGTGGCGTGCATTCAAGAACACCAAAAAAATCATATTTTTAAGGAAAACTCAGGAAGGAAAGAATAAGACTCTATAGCCTCTTGGTTAAACTCAGGACAGGTACAGGACATTTTCTACAGCACGGCAGACACATTTGGGTTTGCACTGACACTTGATGGAAATAACACAGATAATTGGCCTCCAGTTCTTTAGGATGAAGTCACCCAGCCAAGGCATTTGTTTCCTTTGCAGCTGGCAGAGGCAGAATTGTGTGATTCCAGGGAAGAACTCAACACCTTCCTTTCAGGGACCTGCAAGACTAAGCATTGTTTCAGCAGAAAAAGGGTTCAGCACTAGGCTTATGTGTTCCATATTCACTAAAGTACTACTTAAAGTTCTTTGTAAATGAGCCACATGTGACTTCCTTAAGTCTAGACCCACCTGACTAGTGGAATATATAGACTCTTCTATGATAACTTCAAAGGTTTTAGGTCAGAGAAGCCTTGTGGAAGCAGAGGGAACTGTATATTGTTAACTAACCTTTTTTCTTCATTATTAATTTGTGAATTCCTTACCTTCTTTCAATTAAACCTGTCCAAAATAATCAATATTAAGTGTCTGCTCAGAAAATAGAAATAATTTTTCTCTCTATGGAGACTGTCACACAGTTTGGCTCTTTAGTTTGAAAAGAGGGTGCTATCAAAATAAGGGAAGCAAATATATTTCTTGGACAATAAAGGTAATTGCTTTTGTCAGGTCTAAGGAGGGACATGAGACCTCATATTCAAGAAAAAGGGTAAGGCAGAATCATGACTCAGAGGGGCATTTCAGGTTAACAGGGCAGGCAATGACTACCTGGCAAGAAATGCCAGGATGAGATAACACAATGGAAGGGCATTTATCATTGATTTGCTCTCTGTGCAATTTGAGAAAAAGAGCTGTTGCACTCTCAGATCACTGCCTGAGCAGGGAACTTTCTTTCGTGTGAGCAGTGGACAGTTTCTTCTCTTTGTGGTTGACCCTTCTTACTTTGGCTAGGATACAGACGTGCCACATTCTGGTGAGGCAATGAATATCTCAACTCTAGGATTTCTTTCAATGGAATACGCTTGCCAAGGCACCACAGTGTTTCTAGAACTTTGTACCTGCGTATCATCAAGGATTCCCCAGCCTTGGTAATCATGGGATGCTGGGGTTGGAAACAGGACTTTTATCTCCCACGCAGACCATCAAACACCTCCTGTGTGTGCTGCAGCAGGGGGTGGTGTGATGTCTGGCGAATGCCTTGGCAGCTGCCTGATTGACATTGAGAGCCACATGAGTGTCAGAGGGAGGGATGTTGCCACTGAGAGGATCTAGGCACCTTACCCCTTCCTTACCCTTCTTTTGCCTAAATTTATTCCTTTTTAAAAATCTATTGAATAAATAAACAAACTTGTTGCCTAAAATTTATTCCCTTGCCTTTTCATTTTTGGAAATAATAACCACGAAAAAAGAAGTTAAATGGTTCAAAGCTTCTGTTGTTGCTAAAGTAGATTCTTTCTTCCCTGGAAAGGAATCAGGGCAAATTTACAAAGGAAGAGAGAAATACATAGCGCATCCATAAAATAATTGCAGAAAATTAGAGTATATTCCACTTCGGTATATCTCTTCGTGTACAGGACCAGTTTAGGAGATCAGTTTTCCTTCTCAAAAAGCACAGTGTAAAAATCAATTTTCTTAGAAGAGCAATATTTTTAAGCAACACATAATTTGTTGATTTACTATTTGATCTAAATGCCAAAACAAATTAATGCCTTTGATACACTGAAAATAGCAGACTTCTTCCAATCTTGTTTTTGGAGAATTCTAAAATACCCGAATCCCAAAAATTTCAGTAGCCTTTTCTTTAAAGATGATGTCTCTGTGTCACTCTATAAGAAAATGTCACAAGCTTATGATCTTAACATTGCCTTTATAAACTCCAGCTGATCTATTTACCTGCATTCTAATTAAAATCTCATTGAAGTTGGTATGGTTCTTCACTTGAGTCACAGCCATCAAACTTCATTACTCAGATGCAAGATATATAATATTCAAAACACTGGAAAGTTACCAAGATCGAAAACAGTTTTCTGCACATACTAATTACTGTTACACAGCATTTTTTAGTGAAACATTTGTATGATTTATGTCTATGAAATTTCAGATTAAGGAGAGCTCTTTTGGAGGAGATGTGAGAAGACAGGTATTCAAAGTGACAGAAACATGGTTGCAGTTTTAAATAACTTTATGTGCATTATCTCTTAGTAAATGTCTCATAAAGTAGGTGCTCTTGCTGTGATTTTTACTTGAGATGCCTCTTTGAAATTCAAAAGGGATTTATCCCTTCCCCACCCTTTCAATTATGGGAATATAATATAACAGAAACCAGGCCATACCTTGAAATAGATTTTCATACAGACAAGGAGTAGTAAGAGTCTGCTGAACACGAATTAGATCTCATTGCCTTGCTATCCTTTGTGTGTCTGAGGGTATCTGCTTTAATTTTAAATTTTAGTGATATTTTATATAGAAATCGAACTGCTAATGAATATGTTTTTCCTGTTTTTAAACTTCATACTCTCTCCAACCTGTGACATCTTGGCTCGGCAGCCCAGTCATCCCATGGTGCCTATTCCAGAAAATGAGACGCTCATCTCTAAGGAGGTAATTAGTTGACATTTAATGCGTTTAAGTATTTCCATGCTAGCTTTGTCTTTTATTTGCGTAGCTCATATAGAGTTGATCAGTAGAAATGTGCTGAGTTTCCAAACCTGCATTTGTCCAGTGCAGAGACTACATAAACATTAATTGTTCTTAATGATCAATGAAGAAAAAAAGGGAGTTGTTTTGCTGCCTGTGTTGCTTATGTGAATTCGAAATAACGCTAACATTCATGCTTCAGGTTCCTGCTGTGTGGTTTTGGAATGTTAGCAAGTGGGAGTGCTTAAATCATGCCATTTGTTTAATTATGCAACCATATTTAAATAACACATTCCACAATTTTCAGTCGCTGATATAGCTCCTGTTTTAAATACCAGATACTACAACAGGTACCAGAAGCACTTAGGATAATTAGTTATTGAGAATTTCATAAAAGACAGTCAAGAAAACATCGAATGTAGTTCACGTTTTCCCAGTATCAAAATTCAGTGCCAGTTTTATTTGACTTTGAAGAAGGATACAAATTTTCTTGAAGTCTAAATTCAGTGGCCAATTCCCTACTACATTTATATATCTAAACTCTAGGACCATAGTGGTTACCACCCTAGACAATTCTTTCAGTGAGAGCAGAAGCAATCTATTAGTCATTATCAATTTTCTCTTGGGACAGAGCATAGAGAAAATTAAAAAGGATCAGCTGGCCCTGGCAAGTCCTTTTTTCCAACAAGGTCATGAGCATGAAGCTGAATGATAGTCTCAATGTTGAAATAAACATATGTAATTCAATTAATTATCACACTCTTTACTCTGGCTTTGGAATGTCACAGAACATTCTTCATTATAGCACATTTTCAATACTATTTTAGAAATTCACCTATGAAGGCATAACTGACTACCAATAATAGCAGTATGAGTACGTTTATGACACAAGAATGAATTTTTTACTAGAGGCCTCTTTTACGAGGTGCATGCTCACAATTATTTCACTGTTTTTTTAATGAATTTAAAAATACAGATAGGAATGATAAGTACATATTTACAAACAGTTCATTTTTAATTTATTATCTTAAAATTAGATTCTAGTTTGTATAAAAGCAGCAACATGATAGTTTAAATAAATGAAATGGATGTTCACCAGTAGTTTCTATCAAATGAGTAACTTTCTTCTAGTTTTGAAAAATATCGTGGGAGTTTTGGGGTCAAGCCCTTCACATTTTGGAAGCAGAGGATTTGCCTGACTTCTGAGTTTGTTGACAGCATATCAATATATCCTCACAGTTTATCTCAGTTTCCACTTAAAAAAAAAGGGGAAAAAAGATAAAAATGAAAAGAGGTTGATATCTCGCTTGTTGGGTGGATCAACGGGCTGCTGTTCTGCACCAGGAGTGTATAGGCACGACTGTAGCCTCTTATTCTCATGTGCATTCCTGGTCTCTCTGTGCAGGGTGTCAGAGACTTAGAGCTATTTAATATTTCTTTTTGTTTGAATCTCCATCACAGCCTTCCAAATCTCCTCCTCTGTTCCTTGCCTTTGACATTTCTGCTTGTTTCTGCACCATCAATCCCCTTTCCACTGCCTCCTAGGAGCCACTTCTTGATTCTCTAAAAAGCAGGTGTTACAGTGTCTGCTGTGGAACTATTCAGAGAAAGACCCAAAATGCCCTCACAAAGTGAAGTTAGACCATTAATACCTGGCAGATCTTCTCAGAAAGATTGGTTTTTTCCATCTCAGCTGTAAAGTTTCTGAAATGTTATTGAAGTAATGGTTTATCATTAGAAGGCAGTGAGAGGGATGACATAGTTCTGAGGATAAAATTGTTTTTGAGATTAAGCAGATTTGCAATACACCAGGAACTCTAAAACGGGTATATGTACACATATATGTGTATTTGTATAAGTGTGTGTGTATATATTTGCAGCCTCTGATGATGCAGATGATTTTCCTCTATGTGAAAATAACATAGAGGGAAGCATACAGCTAGATCTTTGTCTCTCTTCCTTCTGCTTTACAGTTTGCACTTTGAGGGAGAATTTTGCAGATCTAATGGAAAGACAGATATTTTCAAAGAGAATTCTCTAAGAGACAAGACACATAATTTAACTGATGCATTATGAAGATCAGTTCAGAAAGGGAAGGATCTTGTACTGACATAGTAAGGTCAGACACAACAACAGTGCAAAATTCCTTTGGTTAGAGGCCAACTTGGCCTGTTCCAAGGCAGGTAAAATATTAGAAGTGTCTTCTAAAAGTTCCCTTATATTTTAAACAAGCACTTTGAACAGAATTTCTATCAACCAATTTATTGAAAAGCTTGAATGTACTACAACGGTGGGAGAATTTGTACCATGACCAGTAGAACAACTATATCTGATGAAATTGTGGTTGCATTTATAAGGACCAAAGACAATCAATGGGAAAGAAGAAGATTTATAAGTGCTGTTATCAGTATGCTTTGTATTTCCTTTGATTAACGTCTTATTGGATGACTTATAATAGTGTTAGCTAGAGGCAAATAATATTCTTTAATTCCGAAAAAGTGTCAGATACCATTTAGTACAGCTGAGCAAGCTGACTATTTGTGCTGGTTCCCTGGGGCCTGTCACTAATGTGTATTTTGCAACTATGACTGTGCAGGTGGACTCCAGCCCATGTAGACATATCAGGAAGAATTGTGCCAGGCTCACCACGAGGTGCTTGGGAAGTAACATCAGGAGATGACACATTTACTATTTTCTCTATTACAAATCAAAGAAAATATTCCTCACAGAACTATTCAACTCACTTGTACAGAGCAAATGATCTAATATTTTCCCCAATATTTAATCTCAATTTTAGCAGGAGAAGGTGACCATGCTGGCCACGTGGAGGCTGAGCAATCTCTTTGTATGTTTAATGGGTGGCAGAGAAGACACAAATGCATCTAGAGATGACCCCCCTTTCTCCTTCTCAGTCAAGAAGGACTGAACGAAGGCATCTGTTTCCCTTGAGATCTGTTGCTGGAAATGGAAGTATACAGCACTGATAACCAGAAGGAGATCAACATTTATGCTGTCTTGAAGACAGAGAGGAGAGCAACACAGAACTAGAAGCAGCTCAAGATATTTGGGACAGTCGTCTTAGCTGCCCTGAGGGTAGTGGCTTCTTGGAGATAGATTGTTGAGCTGTCTCTGAAACACAAAGACATTTTCACCATTCTCTCTTTTATGTGGTTGGGTTTTCAGAATTGTATGTTATGGTGCTCTCCCTCTCCAGTGCATTAAAAAAAGCGAGGTAGGTCTTGGTTGATGATTTTTAAAATCACAACATCTTTCAGGCACCTGCATTATTCCTTTTCATTTAGGAACCTATCTTGACTCTAGGAACAGTTTATACCGAATTCACACCTTATGAGCTTACATAACCCACAAATCCCCACCTAATTTAAAATGCCTTTTTTTATCAGTGAATTCTGTTTGGATGATGAACTGATTACAAAAAAATCTGCCAAGTCATAAGACCAATATTACTCGTACTGCTATCATAAGACCCTTAGATCACTCTCCTATATTATCTAAATTATTATCTGCCCTCTTTATCTAATATTATATGTAGGCTCATACTTAACTTCTCCTGCAATGTTCCTCCCTCAGAATGAGAAAGTCAGTGTGATTTGTGCAATTCCCAAAAACCCAAATGGACGGGCAGATGCTCTGTGAAATGTAAACACCTCCTTGACCTCTAGGAAGGAGTGAGAGAGGAAATGAGGGGAATGGGCTGCTAGTTTCTCCTTAGTAATTTGTATTGTTTTCCTCAAAGCAAAGTATTCACTGGAAATAAAAAAAAAGGAGTTACCTTTGTATTCAGAAGAACAACATTCTATTCTTTGTGTAATTTTAGTGTCATTCTGTGACAGTATGCACCAAGTAAGACCTGTGAATTCTCTGTGAAAGCAAGAAAATAAATGACATTCTCCTCCTTGTGAAATCCTCCTCTACAACCAGTGCATTTTAAATGGAGGAGGCCTGAAGGATACTCTTTGAAACCTAACCAAGCAGTATGCCAATAATTTCTGATACCTACCGTCTTCCTTTCAAGTAAAGCTAGTGTTTGCCCAGGCTGTGGTGTGTGAGTGGTGCTATAATCATTCTCAGAATTTTATTGAGTCAGAACCTTTAGAGAGAACACGGGGGATATGTACCTGTGTAATCTGAAAAAACCCACTGTGCGCAGGGGCTGAAAATATGTCCTCATTACCCTTACTCATCTATGATTCCCAAAATCCCAAGTCTACAATTACAGTTACTAATAAATGACGAATTGCATTTACTAATACAATTACTTTAGGTCCATGTAATCTTTTGCTGCAGCTGAGTAATCGCTCAGTTTTATCTGTTTGTTATTCATGAAAGATCTGCAATATTTACTTGAGAAATCAATAACATTTCTAAAGTCAACATTCATAAAAAGATCCCATGAGAAAAAGCTAATTCTATTGACTTCAGTGGCAACAGGATTTCACTGACTGTCTTTTGTGCAAAGTAGCAAAAGTTCTTGAAATTTGAAATTCTGTGAAAACGTCAATAAGGTCCAAAGTTCTGTTATACACTGCTCTTAGTCTTTATTTACTTAAGGAGTGTTCCTGCTCAGAAGTCAACAATAGTATTAATCATTGATAGATTCTACATATAAGAGGAAAATGTACCCATGTTATGAAAGTCTCCTTGTACTAAAGAATTTATGTAAAGGGTTTTACTTTAAACAAAAGCTCCAACCTAAATGGCATTATCACAGCAAAGTGATGTTCTTCCAGATAAACGCCCTCCTCACTGGACCCTGAATTATTCTGTAATGGTTCAGCTCTTGCATACTGCTCAATACCTTTTCAACTTGTAAAGAAGATTCCAACTTGTCAAAGCAAGGACAGGGATGTGGCAGACACCTAATGGAAGTAGAGGGAACTCTACTGGAAACACTCCCACTCAAATGTCAGCTTTATGCAAGCACCTTCTTTTTCCCTTAGGTGCTGGGACAGATCTTTCCAGGTGTTTTGGGGAAAAAGACCATGTTGTTCCTTGTGCTTTCTTAGGAGACAGAAACATGGGCTCTTCATGTGTCACATCACGAGTGTACTATTCACTTTTTGCTTTCAATCTTGCATAAGTGTGCAGCCTCGTTCCCCAGTGTCGCGGGTTTGGGCTGATTAAATACCCAGCATCAACAAACTATTTACTTACATGCCTCTGCCATGATAGGCAGAGAAGGGGAACCAAAAATCCAGCTTTTGTGGGGCAAAATAAGGAGTATTGAGGAAAAAACGGAAGAGCTTCAAGGCAAAACAGGCTCAAACTTGATAATCTAAAGAGAATTTATTACTAACAGAAATAACAGTGGAAAGATAGAATTATGAGGAATTAAAGCAAGCTTCCAGAACAATCCCTTATTTCCAGTACCTCCCTCCTTCCAATCCACCAATATGCACAAGGGAAACAAAAACATGAGGTTTGGTCAGTGCATTCATTTTTAAGGGTCCTTCTTTAAGGAAAAGAGTTCCTATCCTGTGTATGCCATGGGACTCTCCCCACAGAAGATAGTCCTCGGTGAACTTCTCCAGTGCGGTTCTGAGCTTCCACAAACAACAGCCCCGCCCGAACCTGTTGCAGTGGGAAAATATCTCTTCCATGAATTATTGCAGCTTCCCACACTGCTATTCATGGATCAAAACCAGTCATGGGGTTTTAGTCTTTTTTAAGGATGATTCCTCGCAGCCTGAAAGCAAAAATTCCTCTTCTTCAACTTTTAGGAACCTCTCGCAACAATTCCTCTTCTTCAACTTTTAGGAGCCTCTCACATCATCTGTAAGCTCTGGCACTTTGTCTTGGGGCAACTTCTCAGACTAAAACACCTTTTCATGGGCTGCACACATGAACTTCTTACATCCCCCCATGCACTTGTATGAATTACAGAGAAAACAGTTTGTATGTTAGTACTGCCATGGCTCACAGGAAGGTTTTCAGAATCTGGCACTGGGAAACAGCGCCTCCTCTCCTTCCCTTCTCCCTGACCTCGGTGTCGCCGCCATGTTTGTTCCTTCACGTGGTCTTACTTTCTTTCTTCTCTAACCTGGAAGGCACTATCTGCAAAAACTGCAGCTGAAGGAATGATGTTATCTAGGTCTTAGGAAGGTACTTGCCATCTCCTCCGTTTGCCGGCTGTTTGGTGTTCTTCTGCTGGTAGTTCGGTCCCTGCCAGCTCTGCCGGGCTGCCGCTGCTGCTGCTGGAGGAAGGGGGGGTCGGGTCGGGCCGGGCCCCGCTCCGAGCCGGAGCTCAGACCGGGTCCTTGGATGCCGCATCGTGAGTATTTTAACTGCGGCGCAGCCCACGGTTGTTTTCTTTGGCTGCCTGCGGCTTCGGGTTATTTTCCAGGGATCTGGCCTCCCCCGGTGGGGGAGGCCCGGGCCCGAGCGGGCCCGTTCCTTACTGCAGCCACGCAGGAAGTGAGAATCCCAGAATCCCACTCTGGGTTTAGCAAATATGTGAATCACAGAGGTGGTACCAGTTCCCTAATTGGGCTAACAACCTGTCCATCTAACCAAGTTTTTCAACCCATAACAGCCAGACAGTGGAGCGCTAGTGTAGATTGGTGTGGCAGAGCATTGCTGCCCGTTCCTCTCTGGAGCAGTGGTCTCACTGCCCTTAGTTTATCTTGACCAAGCCAAGGACTGCAACCCTAAGCTCTCTCCATATCCTTATAACAGTTCATTTAGCGAAAATTTAATGACCCTGCAAATGAACATTAAAAGTAAAATAACTACTGCTTTTACCAGAGGAGTAGGATGTTCAGGTGTTAGCTGTGACAAATTCTTTAACCTCTAAATTGGATGGGCCACTGCAAGGGAACAGTAAACTGCAGCCTTCTGATATTTATAAATGGAAAGGCAGGTCCAAACAATGCATACTTCTAAATTCTCAAAAAAACCCTTTAAATATCATCAGACAAACTTTCTATTTACTTTGTATCTAAACAATGCTTTACAATTTTTATTTTTTTAAGGTTTTATATGTACAAGAGGAAATTTATATTGCAACAGGTATCTGGGCAATACTTTTTGTCAGCTTCAATTATATCTCCTTGTTTAAAGTAAAAACTTTCAGTTATAGCCTACTAACTTGAAAGGGCATATTAGATCACCATACTTTAACAAGGAAAAAGCCTCATACACATTTATAGAATTTTACTCGTAGGGTGGTTGCATAAAAAGAATTACTGCAAATATATTCATTTTATAAGTTTACATTTAAAAGTCTGAAAGGGTAGTAATATAAGAATGATAAAGAGAAAGTTTGAAATATCAGTATGTGATTCAAACTGCAATTTTAATTTAATTCTACCTGGCATTAAGAAGCAGCTATTGTTATTGGTCCCCTTCAAAGAATGGCAGGAGTACTGAGAAGTAGTTTTAGAGGAAAAGAACTTGCCCTGAATAGGTAGTCAGAACATAGTTGTAGGCTGAAGAGGGCTTTTTAAAATTATTCAATATTTAAGTAATGCACAAGTAATTAGAATCATAGAATCAGATTAAAGTGAGCTGTAGTGTTTGACCACCCTAATGATATAAAATATTTTTCCATATGGCTAATTAAAATTTCCCCACTTGCTGCCTTGTTTTCTTTCACCATGCAAATCTGAGCTGTCACTGAACCCTTCTTAAATAGCTGGAAAGGGAAAATAGATATCCCTTAGTCTACTCTCTAGGTTAAACAGGTACTGTCTGTAGCCCCCCCTCATCTGTCACACATCTTTCCCAGAAATCAACAAACACTTGCAACCATCCTGGTAGTCATCCATTGGTTTCCTCTGCTTGCTTGACAAAGCAAAAAAATATTTTTATTGTGAGGGCTCAAAAATGGAAACTACGTTCCAGATGCAGCCTCACTAGTGCCCAGCAGAGGGGAATAACTTCCTTCAACCTGCTGGCCATGCTCTAATTAATGCAAGTGTATATGGGGTTATCCTTCATCGCAGCAAGGCTGGACTGATGCACATTCGGCATGGTGTCAGCTAGAGCTCATGTCCTTCTCGGCAGAGCAGTCAGTCAGTCACTGGCCTGTGCCATTGCATGGGTCATTCACTTCCTCCATCCCTCCTTGTCCCCTGCCCCAGGCAGGATTTTGTATTTGCCTTTGTTCACGAATTTTCGGCTAGCCCGTTCCTCCAGCCGGGCAAAGTCCTTCAGAATGGGAGTCATACCCTTGGCATATCAGTCTCTCTCGCCCCTCCAAATTTGGAACATCCACAGACTTCCTGGGCATACAGGCTCTTCAGATCTCTGTTGGAGATGTCACCCTAGCATGAAATACCACCTGGAACAGAGATTTTGAACTGTTGAATACTATCTTTTTAGACCAGTGTCCCAGACAGTTATTGGTCCACCCTGCAGTCTATCCTACTCCTCGATTTGGGTGCCAGGCTGTTCTAGGAGACTGTGGCAGAATCCTTGCTAAGGTGGAGAAAGGCAACACCTGTGTCCTGTGAATGCAAGGGTGGCCACATGCTCTGTCCTCCCAGCATGAGGTTCAAAAAAGAAGCAGAAAGTGGAAAACCAATATGAGTGTGAAATGTCCTCTGATGTGCATTTAGTCAAGGTGATGCTTGTCTGTTGAAATTTGCTGTGTGCAGAAGACTTCCTCAAGAATGTCAATGCATGAAAAATCATTCCTGGTTCAGTAAGCAGAGTTATAAATTCAGAGTGCAGCAAACCAGTGATTTAAATTAAAAGAAAATTGCCATATGAAGTTGTCCACCAGTTTTTACAACTGTTCCTGCATAACATATTGCAGTTTTTATTCTCATCTTCACTTTGTTTTCACCCTTTTTTAAAATTTTTCTATAGGTTTCCAATGAAAGAGGTTCTGTTTAGATATGATGGTGAGTATTACTATGTTTTCTAACTTGATTACAGTCACAATTTGAATATGTAACTACTTTGGTGTCACTTTATCAATTTTTTATCGTTTTGTTTAAAAAGATGGATAGGATGCTTTAGGTATAAAATTCAGTGTTTGGGTAATAAGATGGCTATGTTTGGTGAATGATTTTCTGTGCATAATTACCAATGCAGAACAATTCCAATTCTTAGCCTGACAGAATAAAGTCACAATAGAATTAATTTTAAGTGGGGTGGGATCAAACAGTTGGAAGAAATTGACGTATAGCCTGGAATTAGATTGTGAAAGGATGTCAGGGAAATGAGATGAATTTTTTTTTTTTATATTTGAGCACATAACCACAGAGCGTCATTAAATGAATGGTTTGCTAGAGTTAAACAATAGCACATTGCAAATAATGTACTGTGCTTGAGAGATGATTTGGTGTAGTACTTAGCAAGAGAGGTCAGCAAATAGGTGATACTGAAAAGGCTGAAAGGTTCAATGCTTTTTTTTCCTCTTTCCTTTTTTCAATCTTCACAAAAAAAGAGATTAATTATGACTAAAAGTTTATTTCAATTATTATTAAGAATTTGAGAGTAGTATCATGGAGAGAAATGGAAAATAACACCTGAAGGAATACTGAGGCAAATTGGAATATTCGGGATGGAACGGCCTAATGAAATTTACCCTTAAAATACTTAACCTAAGCAATTTCTCAAACACTAGTGACTAGCAGGATGAGTAAGTTCCCAGAAAACTGGAGAAAGGCGAACACAATGTTCTATCTAAGCAAAAGAGGAAAGGAAATTCTAAAGAATTACAGAAAATTCAGTCCTAACAGCATTTCCAAGACACTGGAACAAAGTATTAAACAACACATTTGTAGGCATCTAGAGAATGGTAAGAAGATAAGATTATTTGCACAGGGACATGTCAGAAACAAATCCTATCAAGTTGATCTCATTTCCTTCTGTGACAGCAGAACAAGGATGTGTTTTATACAGTGTATCTTCAATATAGTCCTACATGACATCCATAAGCAAGCAAAGCAGATATGGACTAAATTAAATTCATATAAGGTAGATACACACTTGATTGGAAAGCAGGACTCTGAGAAGAGTTATTTGCTGCCGAAGTGGGACAACATCTCACAGACTTCCAGAACGCTGTCTTGTAGATCTAGCATTATAAAACTTTGCCATTGACTCAATGACATGGCCAATAGGCTTATCCAATTTACAGATAATGCTCACTTGGGAGGACTTGCAAGCAGCATGGAAGCCAGGATTTTGATTAAAAAAAATACATTTACATTAAAAGAATGGCTTGAAATACATATGATACAATTGATTGAAGGAAAATACAAAGAAATATGAAGGGTACAGATGGAAAAGGAATGACAATAACACTGCAGGTGAGAACCTGAGGATTATAGGAGAGGACAAACTGAGTCTGAGTAGAAGAGGTGCTGCGTTCAGGGAGATGTTGAAAGGAATGCTTATAATATGATGAAGATAATTACTCATGTTTTTCACTATTAGTGCAAAATCAGTGGCATAGGATGTGGGAAACAAATGGGAGATTTACAAAAGATGTAAAGGCTTCAGTGTCTTTACACAAGATAACAAATAAGGACAGAGTAGAGGCACAGCAGTTTCTGTCTCTTCATAATGGACTATTATAAAGGGATATTAGTCACTTTTCCATCTTTCCTGAGAGAGGGAGAAAAAGAAATGGATCTAAATTTCAGGGAGAGAGATTTAGTTTAAATCTGAACAGTTACAGCTCTGTGAAAATTTAAGTCCTAAAAGCAGTTTGCCTCAGGCTGCTGCAAAGATGGGCAAGCTTCTCACAAGAAAAATTAGGTCTGCCAGCTCTCATCTTCTCCAACAGCTAGAGCACAAAGGAGGTGGCTGAACAGATCTTTAGGGTTGGGGTTTTTTTCTGTGAAACTATGAATTCTATTTGTTAGCCAGATAATCAGGTTGTATAAATTAGGAGAACTAAGTGACCTCAGTGTGTTATGCATCTTAAAAATCTGTATTTTTGACAAATTGTGTTCATGCAAAAATCCTTCTTTTGCAGCCCCAAATTAGGATCAAGAGCTAAAACTGTATTTTGAAGCCTGTTTCTATATTGAGAAGGAATCCACAGCACCAGTCTTATTCAAAGCACCATTTAAAAAAAAATTGCTTCCGGTATGCTAGTTGCAAGGCAATAATAACAATCAAATATTCTTTCAAGAGATAATCTTATGTACTAGCATAATTAACCCCAGAGATACACACATGAATGTGCCATTTCCTGAAGTGCTTGCTGGTTTAAGAGATGCCCAATATAACACAGCGTATTTTCTTTAGAAATAATATAAATGTTGAAATTAAATAAAGCCGTATTTTTGTTGCAAAGTGTTTTTTGTGATTCTTGTTTTTACTTCTGTAAATCTGGCTCCATGGGCTTCAGATAGCTGAGAACAAATGCCAGCATTGCTGGGAAAAGATTGCTCCTGCGTGCTTAACCTTGGTCACATTTTGCCACCACACAGACACCTGTATTTTGTGAAGTAGCCCAGGGATTACTCACGTTTGTGTCAGCACCCACAGCAGTCAGCAGTGAACATGCACAGCGATTTTCCCCTGCCATGCAATATTCATGGCCCTTTTGACCGTGCCAGGTGCAGAATTACCATCTGCATTCCTGCACACCGGGAAGAAACACTGCTTTCCAGTTTATGCTGGGTTTTTGACCTTGTGCTGCTTTCACAGGATGTCGTCCAAGCCTGGATCTTAAACATTTTGCTTTCAAAATGCATTATGAAAGTCTAAGGAAGCTGGTTGTCTACACTTGCATGAGTTAACTGAGTTGTCCCCATCTCTTGGTCCTTTGAACCACAGGGCACCCCACAGGGGACTCTGACAACATGCTCGGGACCTTTGCATTGCAGCCCTGTCCCAGAGTGCAGGAGCATTTTATCTCCTGATGCATTGTGATTAAGACTGATATTTTAATGATAATCCCTGCTGTTTTCATTAGTGATGAACTATTTTATGAAATACTACCATAAGTAAAACCACTAAAATTAAAACCAGTTTAAATGGAATAGTCCATAGGCTACTCAGCCTCTTGCCCTATTGGACCTGATGTGACTTCAATCCACCCTACTTTTAAGCTGTTGGACTCTGGAACTGTGAAAACAGAAGAAAAAGTCAGCAATCAGTAAGTCTCTCTCTCTCTCTAGGTAATATATTAATTTGTCAGAATATTGTGAAAAGATTGCTACACATTTAAGAGTGGTGGTTTTCTGTATTATTTTCTTTCTCAATGGAAAAATAACAGAAGTTAACTGTATAGACCTTGTGATTGGCATACCTATTAACCAGGTGGTGGAAAAAAAAAACTGAAAAAGCATTTCAGTGAGTTCAAGAGAGAGTTTGTGGGGAGAGAAATCAACACATACAAACAGAACAAAAACGTATAGAAAACTTTAAAAAATAGATAAAAATTCATACATATAAACACATCTATAACTATAAATGTGTTAAAAGTACTGTAGAAGCTGTAATAGATATACCCACCAAGGACTTAATCGTATTTCTTGTTTCTAGTAAAGCACCAAAGTGGGAAAAATTCATATTTAAAGCCATGTGATCTGTGCGATTCTCAAAGTCTTAGTCTGCTTTCCTGCCCTTTTTTTTTTTCAAGGCATTTGTTTTGTTCTGAATTTGTTCCAAGCCCAAATTTCTTTTCCTCTTGAATTTCATTTTTGTAGAGCCCAAATTCATTCTAGCATGTCTAGCTGAGAGAATCGTTCATATGGCTTAGTTTAAAGTTTAAATTAACCCATGAAATAGATGGAAGCCCACAGGTGAAAGGAACACAAGCAAGAGAAAGAACTACTGAGATTAGAGGAAGGACAAAGGAGAAATCCTTTTGTTGACCTTTGGGTTTGTGAGTTTGTTGATCTGTGCATGCTTTAGGAAACAGTTTCCCTCTCTGTTCAAACAGCTTCCATCTAAGAATGAAAAATGAGATTATATTGGCAATTACAGTCTAGAAACCCTATCCTGGGAAACCAATGGAAAAAGTATTAGGAGAAAAAAAATCTTTAAGGAGAGATTATAAAGAGCAAAACAACATGAAAGTGATTGCTTTTTCGGTAGTACTAGAAAATTAATAGATGCTGCTTATTCAATAGTGTAATATATTCAGTCCGGTTTCTGATGCCTTTACCCTGATTTCAGTAATTATTTTCTGGTAAAATGCACATTTCCATCAGGATCAAAATGACTGCCTGTGTTTAGTGAGGGCTTATGATCCCCTTTTTGCCTCAACTTCTCTTGCAGTCTGATATGCCGCGCTCACCCCCAACCGTGCATGCTCGTGATGTTTCTTTTGTTGCTCTGTGCTGACACTCAAGGTATCAAGAAAATGACTTATTAAAGTGGGCCCAAGTGGTCAGAAGGGAAATGTGTCCAGCACAAGAGGTGTATTTGGACAGTGACATACTTGAGAAAATCTGGATGCTGCATCAGAATAAGGACAGCCCTTGGCCCCAGGGTTCAGCTGGCTGGCATCCAAAGCCTGGTTTGGTATGGCACAGCTCTGTGGTCTAGACTCAGTTTTAATGAGAAAATTGCTTAAATCTCTGGGAGTTCACAAGCTAAAGCTATGCATAATGAGAAAAATGAAACAGGGAGAATAATTTTGTTGGGATGGTAAGAGTAGCAACCCAGGGATAGAAAAGGAAAAAAAAAATCTGTACCTTAAGGTATAAAAAAATCCTTGAAAGCAGAGAATCAGAAAGTGGCAACGCGGCAACACTTAGGATCAGCCTGTTAAGGGGATTAAGATACAGACTTACGAGAAGCAGCTGAGGGAGCTGGGGGTGTTTAGCCTGGAGAAAAGGAGACTCGGGGGAGATCTTATCACTTTCTGCTAATACCTGAAAGGAGGTTGTAGCCGGGTGGGAATCAGTCTCTTCTTCTAAGTAGCAAGCAATAGGATGAGAATGGCCTCAAGTTGTACTGGGGGAGGTTTAGATTGGCTATTAGGAAAACATTTTTTCACTGAAAGGATGGTCAAGCACTGAAATAGGCTGCTGAGGTAAGTGGCAGATTCACCATGCCAGGTACTATTCAATAGGTGTGTGCATGTGGCACTTGGGGACATGGTTTAGTGGAGAACACAGAGATAGGCTTGGTGATCTTAAATATCTTTTCCAAAATTAATGATTCTATGATTCTAAGATTCACTGGTGGGATCAGATAGGACCACGCAATTGAGATGAACGCCGGTATGTGCATAATTCCTTGCAACGCCAGCACAATACCTTCTGAGAGCTCATACTGACAATGAAATACAGTATAATCCTTGTCTCCTTCACCTCTGACTGGCTGATGAGGTTTGGGATTGGCAAGTTCACAGTAAATATCACCTCTCTGAAGCTGTATGCAGCCATGGACAGGTTAATATGTTCACAATAGTCTGCATGGACAACACAACAAAAGTGGCATGTGGCCCATCCTATATTGGGGTCACTGTCAAAATTTCCATGCCTGATCGTGTTCCTTGAGAGGTTCCTATTCAGGTATGAGCCACAATGACTGCTGCTAGCTGTTCTGTAAGTCCTGGTAAAACACCATTTAGGAGAGCACCTGCAGCTGTATGACTGCATGGACACTGTGCTGGGGCATGCAGAGTCCCCCACTCTTCGCAGGCCTCTCTGGGCTGAGCCCAGGGTGGGCTGACCTTGACACAATTCAAGAGCATGGCTGGCAAGAAGAATGAGGTGGCACCTGCTTCCTCGAGGTTGACCAAGTGATGCAGCTGGCATGGGAAACATTCATGGTCAATTACTGTGGTGGGTAGAGTGAAAAGGCTGTGAGAGCATAGCAACCATTTAATCATAATCATAATAATACCATGTGTGCTGGTTTGAAACAAACCCCTGAGAGACTCC
>VZTA01025042.1:94316-139119 GCA_013398855.1 Mohoua ochrocephala | reverse complement strand
GTCTCAAACCAGGACACTGATGAGCAGTCATCCCACAGTCTTGACAAAAGCAGGTTTAAACACAGACAACCACTTGCTCAGAGCTCAAGTTAAATATCCAAACTCATTGATCATGTCCCTCCAAATAAGTTAACTATGCCCCGGACCATCCGTTTGCACCAGCTCAACTGGGAGAGAATAGCCTGTCTCCTTGCAAACCAACTCTCTCCCTCCCACACAGGGAATCCTTATCAAAGGTGTCTGCAAATAATGGTCTCTATCACTCCTGAGCCGCGATCAGGAATTTTTCTGGGACATTTTCACTTTGCTCAGGCCAAAATTTTGCCTGGTGGCAAACTGTGCTCTTCAGCAACTGAAGAGTACAGGAATTTTATTTTCTTCCTACCACCTACCAGGCATAGAAAAAATAAAAGTGTTTTCCACAAATACATAAAAAACCAGAAAATAAGTCCATGCTGTGCCTAAACTGGAAGTCAAGTGCCTGTCCCAGTATGCTGCCCAATCATGGTAACCCAGTGCTGACTGTTTCTCCTGCTGGAAAGCCTGGTGGCTTTTTCCTGTGCACACACAGCCATTTTCTCCCCCTAACAAGAAAGATATTCTCAGAGGAGCAGAAAGATGGACAAAAATAGAAGATTAGAACTAGGAAACTTGAAAACAAACAGAAAAAATAATAAAGGAATAAAGGAAGAAAGCAAAATTTGGCAAGGGCTGGAACCCAGAATGGATTTTTATTTTTCCTTTTCCTCCTCTAAAAATCTAAACCCATCAGTCTTGTACAAGCCATGAACCTGTAGTAATAGCAGCTTTGTGGATTTTCCAGACAATCGGGCAGCAGAAAGTCACCTGATCCATCTGTGAGACCTGGTGAGAACCAGCAAATATAATAGGTTGCAAAACACCTGAAACTGCTGGCATTGCAAACACTTCCTGCCTAATTCTGTTGGACAACAGACACAAAGCCGACCCTGTAATTACATCCCACCCCAATCTACATTTGCAGTCATGTAATTAATACTTCCTCTGTAAAGCAGTGGAATAATTTAGAGAGCGTATTTTCAACCTTAGTCTGGGAAAACTGAGAGAGTGCGAGCTCTGCTTGGGCATTTTAGCTACAGGGAAATGCTTTTCTGGTTCCATTTGCTCACAGAAACTGTAATTAGATGCTCAGAGCTCTCTTTGTGCTAGGGCAGAAGAAAATGATACTTCCTTCCTGTTTAAAAGCCACAGGCAAGAGCGGGTGAGAGGAGCTTTTACTTATTCAGGGGACTTTATGAGAGTGATAAATGCAGATGGCCCTGCAGACTCAGCCAGCTGAGAAAGTGTTGTGTTATCCCACACAGGGAAACATTTAGCTTGTTGTTGTGTAGTTAAAATGCTTCTTCTCATAAATCATTGTGGTTTTACAGTAGGCATAACAAAATCCCATATAGTTACTATACAGAAAACAAACACTTTTCTGTTTCTTATCATGCTACCCCACGATAAACTTTCACAGAGCTGATTTTTTTATCTGCTCCAGATTTCCCTCTCTCTCAGTGTATTGAATACAGAAAGGGAAAAATCATGATGGTGAGGCTTCTAGGATGCTTCATAAAGAAAAACTAAACAGAAAGAGGTGTAAAAGTCAGCAGTACTGGAATTGAAGAGTAAGGTAAGGATCCTCAGGATCATAATTTTGGGCTTAGGTATTGCAATTCTACCTCATTCCCACTTTAGCTGGAGAGTATCAGGCCCAAGAATATGTCCTAGGAAATAATGACTTACAGAGAGTCTCTTTTCTATGTTCACACTAAAAATTGCTAAAGCAGTTGCTTTAGCACACTGGTTACCTGCTCAAGCAATCGCCTGCTCAATGTGGGAGAAAGCTGGATTACAGTCAGAAGTTCTAAGTTCAGACAAAACAACAACAACCAAAAGAGAAAAAAAAAACCCCAAAAAACTAAAAACAAAAACCCCTAAAACAACCCCACAAATCAAACTTTAAATATATAGAGAGTTGCCCCTAGTATGACTCCCTTCCTGTGTTTTATGTGCTTTAGTGACAGTATTATCCAGGCAATATGAAGAAGACATGACTGACAGCTGCCTTCTTTGAAGCATGCCCACTTTCCCTAGGCACACAGGACATGCATAGCTGGCCTGAATTCAGGCTTTTTAATGAAAGGGCAATGAAAAGCCTCTGAGAGGTTCTTGAAGCTCTTCAGGCTTCAAGTTATTCCTGAAGTAAAGATACAATCTTTGTCTTTTCAAACATATGAAGTTTTCCACATCATAAGTGTTTAAAGGTACAATCCAGTACTTCACAGTAGCCCAAACAGTACGACTTCAATGGGATTCAGGCATCTAAGTCCCAGAGCACTCTCCAAAAATCCTTGGCCAAGGTCCCAAGGAGCACTTACTCCAAAACCCAAGTATCCTGTTATTGCACATACCTAAGGAGGATACGTTCTTTGCTGATCCAAACAGTTGAGTGCCTACTCGACTCTGAATTCACAAACTAGGCGGGTCCTTACCACGGAGAGGACACCGTTCTCTCTGTGTTAAGACAAAAGCCAACACAGGAGCAAAGAATTTTACTGATTTTAAAATCTAGACAGGAAAGGTTCTTACAGTTTTCTAATAATTTTATGATGAAAGCAGTTGCTTAGGAAGTAAAAGGTCTGGATTCAAATCACTTGTCAGCCTGCAGAAACTTGATTCTCTATGCACTCTACACACAAAGCCATGCAGGAGTCAGGAGAGGAGAGGTGATCCACCTGCTCAGCTGGAGCCGTATCTCTCTGCAGACAGCAATAAAAAGATAACTGAGTAAGAGGGGGATTAGGAAAGAGCAGTCTGACTCTGTAGCCTATTTATTAGATCTCTCTCTTGCAACCGATTCCTGAAAGCAAAGCAAAACACAGAAAAAGGTGTTGAACTTTGCATTAGACACCTGTTGCTTCACTCAACAGTCTAAGTCTGTATTTTCAAAACTACAGGAGAAACAGAGAGACAAAAGCATCCTATTCCTTCAGTTGCATTTGGCTGAAATTCTAAATGTTTTCAGTGATATCATTCATTCAAGATAAATAATTCTTCCTGGCCTAAATTTAGACCCGTGCCTTGTAATAATCATTGTATCAGAAGAAACTGCCTACAGGAAATTGGCATTGCTCAACTGTTACATTAAATATCAGTAACCTAGTACCTCTGTATTCATAAGCCTGCTTTTCATAAAAACAGATACAAGACCCTTATTCTATTTCTCCCGCTTGGTAACAGGATGTGCTTGAAAAAAATATTATTTCTTTATGTACTTCAACATAAATTTTAAATATGCAGTCAAGTAACTAAGTGTAAAGTAATAATTAGCACGGGCTTTCAGCATAAGTTCATGATATTAGCATCTGAAATCAGGACACTAATAGTCTACCCCAAATGAAAAGGATTCACTTTCAGTCTTCTTATAGCACATCCACATCTGTCTTAGTGAGCTCATTCTAATATTTGATTAAAAAATTAAGTGTTTGGAACAAAAAATATAACCTGGTTTCAAGCTTTTGCTCAAAATAGTTTGAGAAATATATTTTCAAAAGTTTCAGAGGAGTTTGACTAATAGTATATTTCAAGGCTGGCAAGAAAAACTTGTTGTCTCAAGCCTCAACAAGACAGGACAGAATATTTGGCTATTACATCAATGTTTCATCTTTCTTTCCCCTTTCATTGGCTCTTCCCTTCCCCTTCCCTTCTCATAATCTCACGTGCTGGTTTTGCAATTTTTGACTTTTTTAAGAAACAAACATATGTGGTCCACTTCTCAAAAATAATTAAGGACATTTTATTATCAAAGAATAAATACTGTGGAGGTAAAAGCAACGGAACTGTTACCCTCAGATATTTTAAAGGAGAGAATGTGAGGCAACAAAAAAAAATTGCATGATCATTCAATAAGGCATGTGTAAATTTTACTTCCTTTATTCATTTAAGATTGCTGGCTTTCATATTTATTTCCTAGTCACGTATCATATACAAGCAGCTGATATTTTAAGAGGGACTTCAGCTAAACAAGGAAACAGGAATTCACAAAATGTTACTCACATCACAGAACACTTTTAATCCTCTGGTGGGGAAAAATATAAATTGTACGTGGTTGAACCATCTGATTGTACATTCTCAGAAGTTATTTCCATTTTAATGTTGTGAGGATTAAAATTAACGGGCATATTTTCTTCACTGGCAATATTTAACCAATTCTTCCACAAAGTGTCTTTTGAGTTAACAAATAGCACATGCTAAGAGGCATTCCTTTCTTCCTTTCTTCTTGCAATGGAGATGTCACATAATCAGAATAAAATTGACGAATATTGGGAGAAAGAATACTTATAAGGGTATGAAACACACATTCTGTCAAGTTCAATACTGTGTGCTGGAGCCCTTGCTACAGAACAGGGGAGTGAACATTTAGTGTCTTGATCTCTGTTCCAAAAAGTGATTTTTTTTTTACAAAGGTATGAATTTAGATTAGAATTCTCTAAAACACTGACACTAATCTTGGTTTCCTTGTACTTATGGCATTAGTAAGAGAAGGCCTCTGTTTCTGCCATACTCCACATTTACAAAATTTAAGTTTATATGGAGACATCAAAGAAAGATGGAGAGAGAGGGATATGGCAGTTAATTTAAAATTAACATGTTTCTGAAAGGTAGAGTGGAATAATAATTTAATTCGCATTATGGACATCAATTTTTCTAAATCGCCTAGGGAAAGGATAGGCAACACAGTGAGCGCCACAGACTCACATAGGCATTTACCATCCAGTGAAGCCCCCTGTACCCACAGAGTAATTGCTTATGTGGAAAATAAGTATTAGGAAAGCACCACTAATGCAATTTAGCAGCTGAAAGCAGGAAGGAGGGATAACACAGGGTAATCAGCCAGTTCTCAGCATACTGTCATTAGAAAAGCACTGACTAAGAATAATATTTCACAGTAAATGTTTGCAATGGACCAGTTTGTGTGGGACAGATGGAGCCTTACACTTTGTGAGCAGTTTCATTAGCTTCTTCACTCCTCCGTTCCATTGCATAAATCTCACTGAAACAAGAGAAATTATACTATCACCAATCTACTGTAGCAGAAGAATATTGCAGAGTAATGATTTACCAAAAAATGTCTCCTCCCATGTCATTCTGTAGAAAGGCATCAGAGACTAACAAGGGCAAGATAAACCAAAGGAAAAACTTGATACAGTTCTCTTCCTTTGAAATAAATAAAAGATTTTGTTTGCATGTCATGGTCACACTGAAGTCCGTGGATATCTGATAAGAAACATGTGCCCATGCCTGAAGAAGACCTCTACACTTCTAAGGGAAACCCAACATCTCTCTGATCCCTAGCAAGTGTCTCAAATACGTGTGTGCTTCCAGGGCTTTGACCAACCACCATATGGTCCTGTTGACTGACTTTCCCTATCTGTGGTACCAAAAATACATGATTTCACTGTCAAAATATTTTTTTTTCATTGGACTTATTAGAGCTCTATTGCCTCCATGTTTCAGTTTTTCCATCCCCTAGTGGGTTTGCTACTGGACGCATAGCATTCTTCTGAAGCAAATGCTAGATACACTGGTTAAATGGGACAAGTTTATGTTTTGGTTAAGAGTCCAGTAAAGAGGTTAAAGAGTCAAGTATTATGAGCCCCAAGGCGAAGTTTAGCTCCTGGTACCTACTGCAGTGCGTTCTTGCCATGACCACAGCCATCTGACAGGGACACAGTGCTCAGCTCAAATGAAGTGTTGTTGTGGCTGTAAAATCCATCTGAATGGATTTAAGGCCTTGTGTACTAGAAAAATTTCTACAGTTAAGAATCATATGAGATGTCTGCAGGTCTTTTCATCATCTTATACTTGGAACATGTACCATGTGCCTGAACAAAAGGAGATTACTTCCTGGGAAGCAGCTAACTCTATCCCATGTAGAAGATGGGAAATAATTGTGAAAGGGAACGCAATTCCCAAGGAAGGAAAATTATTTCCCTTTGCAGCCTCTGCCACCACAGCCCCCTTGCCCCTAAGCCGTATCTTAGGAGGCAAAATTTGAAGTACAGACTCTTGAAAGCAACAAGGGCATTTTTTACATAAATTTCTGCAAAAGAAACTGATTTAAATCAACAACCAAAAAAAAAAAAATCTGGATTAAGCAGATGATATTAATTAAATTCTTGCCAGCGTATTTTTCATCTGACATTGTGCATATGATCTTCTTAATGCTTAGAGAAAACATTCCTCTCATCAACTAGTCTCATCCATCTGGCTACTCATCTCTATCCTGTTATCTCTCCTGTTTAAGTGAACACATTCTGCTATTTACATTAGAGCCATTTCCTTGCACAGGCACCAGCAGCCATGGGCACTGAGAGATCTAACTTGCACTCCCTCTGCTGGTTATCAGATTGGCAATGTGGCTACAAATCACAGAATAACTGGGGCCAAAAATTTGACTAGTACCTGCAAACCAACCCACTGCTACAACACAGAGGCAATGGCCTCAGTGGTCTCAAAGTAAAGGGCAGGACCAGCAAATACATACAGCAAAATATCTGTTTGCCTATTTTTGTGGAAAAAATATTCCAGGAAGCTATGCAGAATTCTGAGGCACTGAAATAGCAGGAAAGAAGAAGACTAACTTGAATCATGGTGTGGTGAGAAGCAAAGCCACCCCAGACTAGAATGGAGAGACACCCTTTGAGGGTCCTAGCAAGTGCAGGGTATCAGCCTAGGTGCTCTGAATGGTCTCCTTAAGATGCCTTCACTAATTCTAGAAGGATCATTGAGGAGTTGCTAATTTAGGCACATAAATGAGAAGCCTACAATTTTGTGCTTAAGCCCGGTACTGAGTGATGGCTCCTATACTAATGCTGTGCACTTTCTTTTTAATTTGCATATTTTGATCTCTCTCCTTTCTGATTTTAAATTGTGACTGCAGTATTTTTAATGTTTTGTGCATGATGACACTGGTGGAATCCTTCATTCCTGAGTTCATGTTTCCCTTTTCCAGGATATGCCAAGCTGCAATCTCTGCAAGTCTACAAGACCCAGTCCTTTTAAGGGCAGGCATACCATCTGCAACGCAATCTTATTGTGTGCTCTGACTCCTATGGCTCGTGAAATTACCCACGTTTATGACACTCATAACGGCAGCAGATGAAGCTGAAGTCAGACATGGAATGTAAGGATGCCAGATGTCCCAATTTTCATGGGACATTCCCACATTTAAATAAAATTCCCCCATCCCGCTGACAGGAACCATTGTCCCAAGACCTGCAGAGGCAGAACCCTCCTCCTTTTGCTTGCAGGGTGGGAGCAGTACATGTGGCACGGCCCCTCCCCAGCACCACCACCCTGCACCCCGCTCCACCCCTCCTGGAGTGTCTCAGATTGCTGCAGCTGCAGCACCTCCAACCAGAGATAGGGAATAATGGAGAGGGGATTTGGGAGGGAGGGAGAAGGGACCAGTGTGGAAGACAGCAGAGTAGAGTAAATCAGGCAGAGAAGGAAGGGAGAGAAGCAGTTCAGGAAGAACATCAGGAAAAAAGAGAAAGGAAGGAAATATGTGAGGAAATGTAGAGAAAAAGAATAAATATTTCTAAAATCAAAAGGAAATTGAATGATTTAGCAAAGGTAGGAAAATAAGGGGGGGAAGTGAGAAAGAGAATATAAAAAGAGGTGAAGGTACATTAAAAGCACAGTGGAAAATATGGAAAAGGAGATGGAAAGAGATAGACAGATAAAAATCAGGCAAACCCAAAATGTCTAACAGAAATACCATCAAGAGAAAATGAGGGAGAAGCCCCATAATATCTAAAGCTGTAGCTCTCCCTCACACAGGTAATTCATACAATGAGCCATGCTGTCCCTTTCTTTCCACTTTCACTTCTTTCCACTCTTTTGCAGAGCCTGCACGCAACTTTGTGCTGGAGCTGTGAGAGTGGGGAGCTGCCAGGAACACGCATGAGAGCCCTGAGCAGCCCTGCACAGCACAGGAATTGACATGAACTCCCAAGGCCACCTTGCAAGCAGCTGCTATTGGAACAACTATGTGGTTTAATGATTTCTTTCCAGATTCTGCTGGATAACAGAAGAGTGAGAGGGGGATTGGATGGGAGGCTGAAGCTGAAGGTGCAAAGAAAGGCCAGCCAACTTTTGTAGTATATGTTGCACGACCATACAGCCCCTCGTGTTGACGTGATTAAATGCAGCTCTTCCCCTGGGCTCCCATGGACTTCTTTATTGTGTAATAATCAGCATTGTGAAAAAGCATCTTTTGCTTTCTTATTGTCAGTTCAATTGCGTCCCCCCCTGAGGATCCCAGGGAGGAGATAGAGTTTGCTGAAGTCCCACCTGCTTTATTTGGCTTTCCAAAGCAAAGGATTCATCCCTGAGAGAGATGTGGATAGAGAAAACCTTCAGCCAGACCTTCAGCTCTGCACAGAAAGTGAGTTCCTTTGCAGAACCAGGACACATCAGTGCAAGGCTGCCAGCCCCACAGACTTACCAGTTTTCTCCAAACATCCCTATTGTGAGAGCGCCAGCTGGGTTAAAGAGAGCAGCTGTTACTTAGGAGGGATTTCAACTTCTCAGTTCAGTCAGGAGAAAAGAAGAAGAAGATAAGATGTGGCATAGTGAAGAATGAATATGAAAGATTTAATATTTGCCCACTGCTAAATAGGGCAAAGAACTTGTTTTGATGTCTATACTGGTGGATATACTGAGCTCAAGATTAAGTTTGCACAACCATGAGGCTTGGGTCAGCTGCATGCATTCAGAACCTTGCTCCCCTTTACCTGCCTCCAACCCCACAAAACCCAAAATTTCCTGACCCTCCAGAGAGCCAGCTGACTTTCTGCAGACTAGAGTGTTAATGAGACCAGTGTGTGGGCAGAGTGGATGACAGAAAAGCTGCAACTCAAAACCGGGCTTGGTCCCCAAACTTCCAGGATGCTATAGAGCTGCCCACTTCTTATTGTCCACCCTGGCACATGGGAATGGATGAGATGAATTTTTAAACTTTAATTTCTTTCATTTGTCCTTGTCATGAACTAAGACAGTGGCTTCTTCATCTGTTAATTCTAGCACAAGGCTGCCTAGCAATTTTTTAGAATCACCTTCCCTCGCAAGTTTGGCTAACTCTGCTTGCATGAAAGAAAAGCAACATTAAGTGCTTCTAGCCACAAACAGCTACAGTGAAACTGCATGGAGTAGAGTGTGTATAAGAAAAAGGTCTTAATTTTTGTAAAGAAAAGAGTTGGATTTTGTGGAAGTATACAATATGTTTGCACAACATCTTTGAAAAGAGGTTTGCAGGTCCATTTTGAGACCTCTCAATTTTTTCCAAATTTTTCAAGGTCCTGCTTGAAATAAGGATACAGGAAAGAATTGTCTCTCCTGAATTTTCTATGTTGAAATTTTTAGATGTCATGTGAAATAAAGTCAAATACAGTGCAAGCATAAATTTCCATCATAATAGTTAGCCTGAAAAGCAGGCCTACAGGTTTATTGAAAAATGATCAACATCCCTGAAGTATGCTGACTAGATTTAATTATGTAAATATCCTTTAATTCTTTTGTGGATGCTTCACTTGTGAGCCTCTTGCTCAGAATCAGTATGAAGATATACTTATGTGGGTCATAAATTTTCTTATAAAATGCTTCTCATAAAATATTAGAACAACATTAGCTTTTGTTCAGCATCCTGGAAAGTCCCCCATTTTATATGCCTTGTTTAAAATCAACACAAATGTCTCAAAAAGCTCATCTGCCAATGCCTTTGCTACTCTTGGTTACAAGTCATACAATCTACTGGATCCAAAATTGTTTCACTCTTTATTTTGTCATTTAATGTCTACTACGGCTACTGATGAAACAGAATGTACTTCATCAGTATTGCAAGATATGAACTAATTCTCCTACTTCAAATACAAAATTTTTTTTACTGAGTATATCCGATTGTATTATGTGACTTCAAATGGCTACTTATTAAATATCCTTGCCTTTTCTGAATGTCTAAGATAATTTTTGTATCATACAGAATCTATATCATAGCTAGGATTATTTCTAAGAATTTAAATAATTCCTCTCATTTCCTATACAAATGAACTATGTAATTTTTCAAAAATTTTATAGCTTTAGCTTTCCTTATCCAGTGGCTGAATTCTTAGTTGCAGACATGTTTTTCTGCTTTTATTTTATCTGTTGGTCTCTCCCAAAAATAGAGACTTTTTCCTTCATTATGTTAGTAGTTGCTTTCAAGTTCAGGAAAATAGCTTTCAAAAGAGCCATGTATTTTCATCACTGGCCTGGGTCATTCTTTGGCTAAATATGTAATATGAACCAGATTCTTATTAATTATGTTAAGAAAATATTTGTTCCTAGTTGAGTGATTAATTCGCTGTTTTCCATCCTAATGAGATTTAACATTAAGTAACTTCAGACAGTCCTACTCTTTCTACTCTTTTATTTCTATGACTTTGTAATTCCAGGAAATCACAAAGTCATAGAATTGTTTGATTTGGAAGGGAAAATTCTTTATCTTAAAGACAAAGATCTAGTTCCAACCCCCCTGCCGTGGGCAGGGACATTTTTCACTAGACCGGGTCGCTCAAAGCTCCTTCCAACCTGGCCAGGTATTCCTGGAGCAATGCACTGGTGAGTTCGTGAGATCCCAAGGCTCCCTCCCCAGGTGACTCAAATCCCACATGATAATGCAATTGTTCTTTTCACACATCATTGGAAGCTGTTTGAGGAACTAATAATGTTGTTATCTATGCTGATGACATAGATAACCATACCAAATCAATTTGTAATTATATGAATCATCAGTGAATACCTGGACTCATAAGCACAGAACAACTTTTACTTGATATTGATTCACTTGTTTCAGATTTTGCAAAATCTGATTTGAAAATTAACTGGATAGATTAAAATTATGTACTTTTAGTTCTGACAGTGAGGATGTTACTTTAAAAGGTTATTTTAGGAGTTTGATAGAGAGCCTGTTTTCATTTCAGACTGATCCCTGTAATAAGCTAAAATCAAAACATATAATAAAGAAACTACACCACCTTTTTCTGGTATTTAAGTGTTTTCCATTTCAGTCTATATTTTCTCAAAATCCTAGATCAAAAGAGCTTATTCACTACACAAATATAATGTTGCATAAGCCAACAAAAATCAATTGTCAATGCAACAGTTCAGGTTTAATTTGTAGTCAATAAGAAAATTGTATTTTCTGACTCCTCTTCCCACAATCAAGGACTGCTTGGAATTGACAGTTCACGCTGGCAAGTGCTTAGGTCTGTAGGAAATTCCATTAAAGGCAATGGGATGGTGGTGCAGTCACCAAAATATGAGCAAGGACTCTACACATCAGGTTGTATACATAGTTAATTCATAAACTTTAGATTATGCGTTCACAAAACATTTGCTTTGTGTCTTTAAGCTGCCTACATCATGTAATATGGTATCTGTTCCCTGAGAAGATGACAGATTTCTAAAACATAAAATAACAAATAGTGAATTATTTTGTTTAAGTAAAACTATTTCCGTTGCCTAGGTATACATATAAAAGAATAAACATTTTCCAGATATTCTAACTTACCCAATTTTTTCTCATGACTATTTATAAATTACTAATAGAAGATCATGGAAGTGGCCAAATGAAAAGAACCGCAAAATTTTCAAATGAACATAATTTAAGCTTTGTGTCTACAATAGCACTGTTTATTTTCACAAATAAGATCTTGCTTAGCAAATAATTTTTTAAAAGTTTATATCTGCTATCACTTCAAAAGTCAAGGTAATTTCAGAGCATTGAGTACTGTTTTTCAGACCCCCCAAATGTAGTTTTAGATATCTACATTTTAATTAAAATACACAGAATTATATAAAAACACGTACGACTAAACTAATAAATGGAGTGAGAGCTAAGAGTATGCATGTGGACTGTCATACTTTGCAAGCAAAGACTTGCAGAGCCATTCATCATCAAAACAAATCCTGCCAAACATGATAAGATCTGTCATACTCCAGCCAAATTGGTAAAATAAATGTAGAAAGCAGGAATGTAATATGATGTGACTAATCCTAGACACAATACAGCAGAAAGGAAGGCTCTCAATACAGCGAGGAAAAAAATGCTCATGATACGCTGAAGGTTGAAGGGGGAAACGCTGAAGATTTCTTTCCTGTATCGTGCCTTACAAACAGTTTTGAAAACGCCACACTCCTAATGTTCTTCATTAAAAGTAGTTTTCCAATTTTTTTTTTTCTTTTGGATGTCTCAATTCAAATTTCCTGAGTAAATCACTTCCTGCTTTCAGATTCCGATTTTTTAGAGACCTGACCATTTAGAGTTAGAGTAGAAAAGCAGATTGTTCAAAAACTGCAAAATGCCAGGTGCTGCTCTCCTATGAAAGTCTGACCACTAGTGGCACAAAATCACTGTCTGGGAAATGCATCCTCCCTGGGGGGAAGCTTGAAAGGCTGGAGCATTATTTAAGGTGGCCTTTGAAATTATGCATATTCATAGAGTAGACAGAGCTGGAGGTTCCTACAGGGTCTGTTTGAACAAAGACCAGAAAATCCAATGGAATCTTCTGCCCTGAGGGTCTCCCTGCAGCAGGATACACCTGTGCTCTTTGGTGGGCACAAGGAGGAGGCATTCCATCAGGAAATACCGACCCACCCCTTCCTAGAAACAGCTTTATATTGATGGTTATCCTCACTGCTTTTTATAAATACGATAAAATGAAGAGATATAAAAAAAAAAAAAAAAGAAAAAAAGGGGCTTTAGCAATTTTTTTTTCTTGAAAAGTCAAACCAATATATTTAGTGCGTTTTGATATGTACTTTTCTAGAAGAACAACAATGTCTGTGGAAAGAGGAAATTTCATTTACTGCATCAACAGACAAGTTTTCAGCTGGATGTCAGTTTAATTACAGATATTAGGCCTTGCTTTGTTCACATGGAGGAAAACATATTTTATAAGACACTGTAACTGTGCCATTTTTTCTACTGTTGGGTCCAATTGGCATCCAATTGGCAAAACATACTTAGAAACTTGCTTGGTTGAAATTCCTAAACAAGGAAATCCAAGAATCAGCCGAGAAGGCTAATACACAGGATCCAAAATAAAATTAGAGAACTCTTCAACCTGAGGTTTATCTAGGCATTAGCTTTTTTTAACATTACTCTTTTGAAGTAGTACTAGTATGAAATGTATTCCATTTTTAATGAAAGAATCAAATGCTTTTCTCTATCTAGTTCTTGAGTTTTCCATCAGGACCTGTGAAACATTGAGTTGGCTCTGACAGATCCCGTTATTCAAAGTGGCTGAACTCCTTTTTTATCATAGCTGGTCATAAAATCTGGCACAAGCCTATTACTATTAATATTCCTTTCTCTTTGCACTTACTTTTAAGCTATAAATCTGCTTTGTATCTATGGAAAAAATACCGTGTGCATGCACATGGACTGAAAACACAGCCAATTACCCCAGTAATTTATTTTATGAATTTACACTGAATTAAATAAGGACCACTACCAGCATCTAGCAAGAGTTCCTCCTCCTGAGGCTACACATCGGCAAGAAAAGGTTTCTTAAACTGGCACACTGAAAGATCTGGGTTTACAATCTGTTGTTTGAATGTGTTCTGGTTGAAACAGGAACTGGCAGCCTGATTAATGGCCCTATTTCTTTCCTTATTGTCACAAATTACTTTCAGGATGCTAGTAATAACACAGTGTTAGACTTCTATAAAAGGTGCAACTCTCCAGCCGGGCTTTCACCATGAAGAGTTTTATCATATCAGTGGAAATAACTTTGCTGAACATTTAAATCTCACATCCTGGAAGACTGTGTCGTGCAGGAGACTGATAGTGAGAACAGAATAAAGAGCCTTTCACCTCCCTGTTGCTAGAAAAGCCCAGGCTCAGTAAGGCACCAACTGCTATTTCTACACAGAGACTTTTCAGTTCCCTATGTAAAATGAGTTTAGGCCAACCGTTTGTTAATGATTACCCTGAAATTTCTTTCATTAATAGTGCTGTAAGTACTCTGAAGAGCACTTCCGAGAGACGTGAGGACTGCAAAATTCAGCTTCAGAACAAAGAGGAGGTGATTTTTCAAATATCTCCCTCTCACATGATTCAAAAAGCAACTGGAAAAAAGAGAGGTGGTGGGGAATCCGTCAAGAGCTACTAAAAACAAAGAAAACACCTCTGTCCACCTCCGTGTGGTTTTCCTTTGGAAGTATTTTTTCGTATTTTAAATTACATTCATCTGTGACACCCTAGATTGCTTTAGACAGTGCAGAGTACATTTCTTTGATTGCTTGTCATGTTCTTGCCAAGGTGTCTAATGTCTCTCAAAACCAACAGCAGGATAAATCCTTAGTTTGACCCAGCGTGGGAGTCTTGTGTTATGTTTTTACCTGATGTTGTAAAGCTGAAAACAGCAGCCCTCTTCACTGTAGACTCAAACTGCGGGTATTACAAAGCTGTAATTTCAAGGTCCTAGAAACTTCAAAATTTTTACCCTTTCTTTCTTTTAAAGTAAGTCCCTAGTACCTTCCTCAGGTTTTGAAGACATTGTGGAAAATACGGTAAGTAAGGCTTGCATTGGCTTAGCTCAAGGATTGTCACAAGCTGTGTAAGGCTGATTTCTGCAGCTAATTGTAGCTGTATCTCTGTCTCAACATCCAGACAGGACGTTCTGATGATAGCCTGAGATGATTACAGAAACCAAAGCCCAGCTTCATACTGGTTACAGTAGGCAAGTGCACATCAAATCCTCCTTGCCTGGCCCCTGTGTAATTGTCCTGGTTCCGCCAGGAGGAGGCATGGCTAGGATATGGAGGTTATTCTGTACCACCTCATGGTATTGCCAGCAGCAGGGGAAAGGGAGTCTCTTCCAAGGAGAAGAGGTTCTGTCTGCTCAAGAAAACGTGATGAAGGGAGTCATCCGGTATTGTCTGTTATGGCAGAGTTTATCTGTGTGAATCATTTCTTTTCTTATACTTTTTATTATTAATATTCTTGCTGTTACTGTTCATTTTCCTATCTCATTGCATTTCCAGTAAATTGTTCTTATCTCAACCCATGGTCTTTGGTTTTTTTGCCTCCTGTTGGAGGGGGGAGAAGGAGTGGCAAGTGATTTTTGTGGGAGTAATGAATTGGAGAATACCATTCATAAACCAGGACAGTAACTGTGAAAAGAAAGAGAAACATGCATTTCATGAGGGAGAGAAGTGTAAGATACATAATCAAAGGACCAGGGCCCATCCAGAGCTCATCTGTGCTCAGGCAGCTGTTCACTGATGTAGGCTATGAAGGTTCTTGGATTTTCTTCTCAGGACTCCGAATAAATCAAAAATTGTAGGACTCCTGTCACCTTGGCAATTGCTCATGTGACTGAAGTGGTTTTAGGGTATTTCTCTGTCTTCTGCCAGAAAATAAACTAGGTAATCTTTTATCCAAATCTAATTAAGATCAGAGAGTAGAAAGAAAGGGTAAAGACCTGATTCAGCTGCCTAAGCCTAGGTACCTATTGTAATATATCTTAGATAATCATGCTGCCTTTCAGGTCCTGCATCAGAAGAGTTTGGGCATCCCCCTGGTCCTGTGTGATATCTCCTCGGCATGTGAGCATGTCCCAGGTACCCTATGTCATCTCAAACGTCACCAGATACCTGAGTTCCAGTGTCTGAATTGAGCTAATAAATAATTAAGATGTAGGTTATGTAGATGGCTAGTTTCAGAAATCTTATTCAAAACACTTCTGCTTTTGAATCTTGATTTTGACACATCTATCTGCAGCCCTGAGGAAATAATTTGCCCTACCCTACAGAGCAGGATTAGTTCTGCTCTGTATTCATGGGTGTAAAACAGGATGATTATGGCAACAGCCTACTTAACATGTAAACTGCTGAATTTTGATAAGTATTTGTGGTTTGTTTAGTAAATATGTATCATAATGAAATAAAAACCTTCTTTTAAATTTGAATACATTTTAGCAGTAGTACATGACTATCAGTGAAATAATCTGTTTCTCTGTACAACAGGATATACATAGACTTGAAGACCTCCTAAGTGTTGTCACAAAGAACAGATGTCGTAGTGCTGAGAGAGACCTGAGAAAGTCATCTTCATCTCCGTCCCGTAGCACATAATATACAACATGCATGCAACACCACAGATTTTATGCCTCAGGAGAGACATAAAACTGCACACCACTGGATGTAACATCTGCAAAATGCAGAAAAGAGCAAACCCTGCCAGCAGCGTTATTAACTGCGCTCCAGGAGTCATCAAGCAGATGTCATACCTGTTAGGGAAATGCAAATCACAAAACAGTACAGCTTGGTTTCCAATAATGCCTCAATCTGATTCCGAGTTGTTAAGGTATCCACAGCAAACTACTTCCAGACATCTCATGATGCCTCAGAAGATCAACTGAGATATCTGTAAACAAAATATAATTTTGTTGGACATGAAGTCCTGACAGTCTAAAGTATGCCCTAGATCTGCAGTAAACAGCATATTCCACTGGTTTTGAGACAGCATAATTATCTTGCAAAAGTAAACCAGTACAACAAACAAGTCACCATAAAGCAGTAAGAATTTATATATCATTAATTGTGAGACAAACTCAACAAGACAAAACAAAAAAAACCAACCAACCGACCAAACAAACAAAAAAAACACAAATAAAAACCAGATTAAGATCTATGGGAAATTATCATAACAGATTTGGGGTATAATCAGACACTGAGGCTAGTTTCACATATAAGAAAGCAAAGCTAAGTTTCTACCTTAAAAGTTTTACAACTTAAAAGCCTCATTCTTGTTTGAAATAAAGAGTCTGTCAAACCAGCATTTTACCTTCACCAGGACACATGTAAAAACAGTACAGTAACTTTAAAAAATATTATTATTATTGTTATTACTATTATTTACTTTAATATATATTATATATCTTAATATATATACATTTATAATTTTAAATTATATATTTGTATTGATTTATGTGTTTAACTTGCAAGGGACAAGAGTTTCAGGGGAGATACCTAGCTGAAATACCTTGGTTTAATGCAGGAAGAAAAAGCTTTCTTTCTTCATCCATTAAAATGCCAGGAATCAATGTATAAATGACAGTTAAGACACTAAGTAGCAATTATTCCTATATCTGCTCATTTTAGGCAACCTCAGCCTTATCTCTCACTTCCTTTGAGATAGGATAAAACAGAGCCAGGTATTATAAGCTGAATCTATAGATTTTCTTCCAGCATTTTACTGCTACACTTAGCACTAAAACAAGTTACAGGCAACCACAGCAAGGGAATTTATGACCTTACAAATGGAGACAGCACGTGATAAATACCACACTATCAGTTGTTCAGGTAAGTAATATGTGCTCTTGTAAAATCTGTACTGAAAGCTGAGTAATTTATGTAGTAAAAGAAGTCTGGCTTCTTTAACCTCTCATGCTAATTTACTTTAAGATAACATGAGGATAGACTTGTGTACCACCCTCTCCCGGTATTTTTAATTGCTATGTCCTCTCTCTTTCATTAGTGTATCCTATTTCTTCCATTTATCATGTAAAAGGAGCAAATGCTATTTCACCTTTCTGAAATCCTTCTTCCTGATTCAGGCTGGTGGTTTACAACCTCTTTTTTTTTTTGAAGGAAAGAAAAAAAAAAAAGAGGAAATTGCTTTTCTGGCTAGTGGCCATGCCAAAGTTGAAAACATGTCTTTTAGTAAAGGTAAAGCGTCCTAATGAATGACTTGCTTTTGAAAGAACAAGAGACAATCCTTGCAGTCATTCAGTACAAGCACTAACACACACACACACACAAAATAGAACAAAAAGGCAGCTTCCTGTGTGTATTGCAGCATCTCACGCTTTGATTTCAACCAACCAGTTCTCTGACTCTGGTTCACTAAAAGGAGAAAAAACTCTGAGGTCCAAACTACATTCAGTTGACTTGTGAATATCAGGAATGTCCCTGGGTATTGTTTAGAACTGAGGCCTTCAGTGGACAGGTCATTTCTGAGCCCTTGTTTTTCTTGTGATCTTAAAAGTTTCAGCATTATAAATGGAAATTCTTACATTCCTGTAGCGATTTCTAACCCTGGGAAGGTTATTTATCTATTTGAGCAAAGCAAGGCTAGTTTAATAAAATACACTGACATTACCCCCAAACCTGACAACGTCCTTGGATCACCACACGTGCAACCACACGCTACCTACACTACAGGCACTACAGAGAATATATGCACTTTTGTCTGTTCAGAAACAGAATTGTCCAGCTGCCAGGATTTTACCACCAAATAATAATGACTTCTACTGCATGTACATGTAGTCCATAGTCATTTAGCATTAAGATCTAGATTTTGTGTTATAAAGCTATTAATGTCAAAACCTTAGGAAAAACAAGACCCTGCTTCTAAGGACGCCCCATGATTGCAGCCGTTTTCCAGAAGAAACTGCACAGTATTCGCAGTTTCTGAGTATTCGCAGACCCAGTTCTACAGCTGGTTATGGAATACAGAGCTCTTTGCAGCCATCATCCCTGGTCTCTCTGCTGGATCTGCTGCCCACCTCTCAACCAGTGTTCTCACTCATCCAGCTGCATTGAAAAGAAGCATTAATAGAAATATCAGTCTGCAGTGCTAACAATGACATTGGTTATCTCATGTCAAACGTCAAGTTTGACGGAGCTCAGAAATGCTCATGCATGAAGTCCCTCATCTGTCAGTCTCACAAGGACATCTCTGATATTCTATGACATCTCAAATATCACTTTGCCTGTGTTAAACAACCAACTGATGCCCCAGTTGGTATCTGCAAAGAAATCTATGGAGGACTTACAATTAAGTTTCAAATAAACACACACACTGCTCAGCTGTATAGCGCTTGAGACTCCACTGACAAATTCTCAAGATGTCTACTGATTGCAACTGAAGTTGGACATTTTGTTCATCAACATCTGGACACAATTAACTGACTACCACCTGCAGCTGAATCCCAGCCCTAGGATACTTCTTTGCTATTTACCGTGTTGCCTCAGAGCTAAATCGTTGTACCTAGAAGTGGAAGCCAGGGAGCACTGGCTGGATACTTGCCCCATTTCTAAGTATTCCCCATGTGAAAGTCAGCTACACACTCCTAAATATTAAAGAAATAATTCTTTGAGGACTCTTACTGCTCTTAAGACACACCAGTAAAGTAGTTCTGCAGCCTCTGCTGTAAGATTTGTGCTGTAGGATGTCTGATCTGTTGAACAGATCAGTACTGCATCCACGGGAATAGAAGCTCAAACTGCAGTATGACGCCTGGCATCTTGTCCCTCCGCCTTCCGCCTGAAGAAGTGCCATGATAGAGTCTTGGCACTCAGCTTTCTGTTCAGGGCCCTCCATTCTTGCAGCAGAGAGTGTTAATATTTATCTGACAGATAACAGACTGAAGCAGCGATAGTTGAGACAGTTATCCTGGCAGGGAACAGTGTGCTGAATCTCTTAATATTTCTCTACCACAAGCTATAAATTATCTCTGGTTCCTTCCTACTCATCTCACGTAGTATTAGGGAAAGCTGACATGGCATTTAATTACTTTGGGATTTATCAATAGTCCTTTAAAAGATAAGATGTGCCTAAAATAATGTATAGGTGGATATACCTACTCTAAACTGCTCCTGTAATTTTAAACTCTGCAGATATGTTCAGGAAGAAATTCAGCCATGCGCTGTAGAAAAAGATTAGACAGCTTTGAAAGGTGTGCCCTTAAGCATGTGTAAATACAACAGTCTCTGACTACAGAGAAAACAACAGTGAAAGTACCTAAGGCAGGTGCCATCCAATTCTTCTGTCACCTAATAAAGGGGGAATAAACTATCAGAAACTTGAGAACAAGGAAGAAAGAACAGTGACTCTGGCTCAACTGCTACTTAAATTGGTCTTGCAAGAGGATTATTATTCTCTTTAGACCTCTTATGACATACTGTTAGAGAGGAGGAATTCTTTTTCTCTTTTTTCCTTTTTGTTTTTCTTTTTATTTGTATTTTTTCTCCTTTTTTCTTTTATTTTCTGAAATACTACCTATACAAAACAAGAGATCAAACAAATAGCAAACGTAGAGGGTGAATGATTCATGTTATCACTCTTATACATGATACAAAAAACCCACTATGTAGGCTGATTCAGTACATTTTAAAGAAAAAATACAAAGATAATTTTATCTGCTTATTAAATTGTGCTGTAAAAAGTAGGACTTAGCAATTCCCACATGCTTTGTTTGTAAGTACATAGCGAGACAGTACATTTCAGCCAGCACCCGAATAAAGAGTTAAAACTGAATAACGACTGTAAGAAATTTACACATCCTTCAGGACTGACACATCTTGTCTACCTGGCAGAACAGGCTAAACTGTCGCAGTCAAAGAACAAAAGTCATTGTCGTTTTTGAGACAATCATGCAACTTGCTATTTTCAACTGAGACTTTTGGCAGATGTCGTCCTACTTCATGTCCTGTTCAGTAAGCAAGACATGTTTCCGTGGAAATATTTTTTTCAAATCTGTGGATAGCGAAAGAACATATTGATACTTATGTACTAGCAGCTGTCATACATTCTCTTCGTAAAAAATCCCACAAAACAGTGGCATACATAAAATCAAGATATGTTGGTTTCTCTCTCATCATCATTCTTTTCTCACTCTAAGGATAGAATTTTGTATTGGCACGGGATTGAATCAAAAAGAGTGGTAGGAAGCAAAGTTGGTGTAGGAAGCCCTAGCCTACTCTGTGGTCTCCCTCACACCAAGACACAGTACCCTATGTCTGTAGCAAGATACGTTTTCTTCCTCCAAGCAAAAATGTAGAATTCACTAATTTTTCCCTATTTCCAGATTACTGATCATCCAATGGGAGTAGCAGCATAGAACAAGATGCTTAACATCTGGAAGAATTTTGCACTTCTCATGCAAGGTTGACCGGCACGTCCTCAAGTCCAATACGTTCTAGGCATATGGCTTCTGGGGCATTTTAACATCTCAAAGATGCATTAGGTTTATTGTGCTTAGGCTGCAAACACTGAGATAAGGATGTGTCACAAAAACTGCTGTTTTGGAAAAAGACATTCATCTTCTGAGGGGGAGATAGGAAGGAGACACGTCAGAAACAGGGACCTCAATGATATTGCATTTGCAAGGAGCAAATATTGAAGCAGAAGACAGAATGAGATTCAGATGCTCACATTACTCAAGAATGAGTTAGGCACAGCATTCTAGAAAAATGACAACAGAAATCTTTCTCCACCAAGTATTTGTTTTATGTAATGTGTTTAAGGCATTTCAAAATGTCTTTAGGGCTTTATAAAATATATTTAGAAACATATGGTCACTGTTCTCATGTTTTTCCTATATTACCAAGTTATCTTTGTACCAAGACTGCTACTTTTAAGGTCTTGGACCAACAGAAAGATGAAGATTACTGTTTTCTTAAAATCTTTTTAAGGAATTTCTAAGATTTTTTTTTCAATCTTTAGATGTCATAACTAGAATGTTAGAATGTCATAATCTATCAGGATACTATTAACCCCATGGAAAAATTTAAAAAAACTAAAAAAACTAACACTCCCTTTAACAGAAGAAGTTCCTTCTCCTATCAAAAACTTAGGTTCTTTTTTCAGGATAATGAGTTTAAATAACTTCACAATATTATTATTTAAGAACAATGCCTTGGTTAGTAGCCCAAATCAGAAGCTACTTCCTTAGCAAACCACTTAAGTTCATGTCTAGATTCTGTCTTCTTTAATAATACTTAAAAATTGTTTCAGCATTTTGACAAACTGAGGTCTTTTACAACAAATTTTTAAAAGTGTTCATTAAAAATTCCTTTTCTCTCGGTACTCTACAGTTGTGCTCATATCATTTGGGAACCTAAGATTAAAGCTTGAAAGCTGCATTAGAGAGAAGTCATCATTTACTTGAATTTCTTTTAGCTTTCTGAAAAAGCCTTTCTGTCAAAAATTTAGCATACTCACACTGAAAACTCCATGACAGTATGTCACATTATGGCAATCTGATCAGAGTGACCAGAAAAATTCGCTGTTCAAATGCTTGTGAATTTATATGAATTTCATTGATGACAGAGGCCTTTGACTAAACAACACTGTTTTCTTTCATTAAAAAGAGGGATAGATGGCACTCAGAAATGCTATTTAAAGCATGCAGATAAAATTTCTCCTTTTAGCATGTTCCTTGCCTTCTTAGACATATCTTATATTTGGATGCATCTGGAGATATATTTTATGTGAAAGATATGCATCATTTTGACAGATACTTAGTAAAGAGAGTATACATACCATTTATACAATAAACCATGAGAGACAAATCTGTAAGAGCTACAGGTTCACAAGTTCATGAGAAATGTTTTATTACACTAACACACTTGCTTTAAGTCTGTCTAAAATTTCAACACACCAGACTTCTGCCCTAAGCTAAAGGTCCTTTGTGATTTACAAATAATGGCAAATCCATGTCTGATATGATTGCTGTAACGCAGAGAAAGAGGAAGAAGGACTATCTTGGTACTTAAAGAGTTAGAATAAAACACACTTACCAGCCAGCAACCCAATCCTCAACAGGGCTAGACTATGTTGTCGAAAATCTACTGAAATGAGATAAATCAATTTAGTGGGATTTCTATTGTTTGCATCTCTTTTCAAACCAAGCAGGTACATTAACAGGGCTTTCTTCTTCCAGTCTATTTCTGTATATCATAAACTATTAATGGATATTGTAAAACTCTTCTATCCATTAAGACCAGTCTAAAACACCATTGCAGATTCTGATATTCACATGCAGAGTCTCAGATAAAACTACATCAGCATTCTTCCATCTAGCATAGCTTTAAAAACCCCCACAACTTTCAGAATTCATTACTTCCTCTCTCAGTATTCAGAGCCATTGGTCACAGCCAGCACAGGTTCACCATGAGAAGGTCCTGCTTGACACGCTCAATTTCCTTTCTTTGCCCAATCTCCTTTTCTTCTAAATTCTACTAGCTTGGGTGCTTCATCATCTTCCTATCCTTTAAGCCATATCTTCTTAATAACCAAAGTTCTGTGTCCACCCCTCGCCTGTCAAGCAGTGAATTTTCAGTGTGGAATTAAGAGCTGCCTCCCTCTTGGGAGTTGCATCAATATGCCATGTTGTGCACATGTATCACGTTAGTAGGAGACTGCAAAATGTGCTGTGTCTTATTTCTATTTGAACTGCATGCATGTAGTTTCCCTTTACACTCTAAAGCTCAGTGGCATTTTGTACTTCACTGGAGAGGCTAATGTGGCTGGTTGCCATCTTTGGGATGAGGTCCACATCATTTGCTGTAAGTGAAGGATTAACACATGGCATCAATCCATATTTAGTTAAGGATTTGGGATGTCACTGTCTTTCAGCTTCTTCTACCACAAACTCTCTGGCAAAATCCTGTTTAATGTCATGTATGAATTTAGTCTCTTTAAAGTTTCATCAATATGATTGTGAACAATTTCTGCCTGAAGTAGCAAATGTACCATCGCAGATATTTTGCTTTCTGCTCTTCCATGCCCATATTCAAATCCCTTATATAAATATGCCCACACCTAAATCTGTCCCATCTTGTTGATCTGCATGTAAAATTCACACGCTGACTTGTGTAAATGCAACCCAACCATGAAAGTAATTTGCTCATGAGTCACACAGCCTTGCAAACATTGAGGTAACTGCAAAAACTTCCCTTGCTAGATTGAAGGTAGGGTATTAAATCCTGATATCACCCTGAATAAAGCTTGAAAATAAAATTCTTAAGGGTTTTTTTTATTTTCTGGAAGTTTTTAAGCACTGACTAAATGGCTTCATTTTGTCACTATAAAAAGATAAGTAAATATAGTTCTTATTTCATCAGCTATTATAAATAATTATGTCTCTTGCTATACAATGGCAAATGTGATCACTGAGATTAGCAATAGGAGGAATATGATCAGCTGGGACCAAACTGTAACTTCTGAAGAGATCCCATCAAATCCATCAGAACAAACCTCCACCTTGTTTTCTATTTATCAGGTCTCCTTTCTTCTGACATTGACATTTGTTGACTGACACTTGCCATTAAGGTTGGTCTACTATGCCCAGGAAGGAAGTAAAAAGTATGGACCTCAAACTTCAATATGCAAATTAACCCAATAGGCTTTAGGTGCCCAGAAAATGAAAAGTAGCATTTGTTCTCTATTTCCATAACAAAGCCTTTGCACTCAGGCAGCCATATTCTTCCAGAAGCTTGTTTGGTTTTTTTATCTTCTTTTTTTTTTTTTTTTTTTTTTTAAGAAATCAGAATAACAAAGTTTTAATAAGGATTTGAAGAAAGATGACAGAGGCTTTGCAGGTGATTGAAGAGATCTAAGATTGAAGATCACTTTCCAACTATCAGGAGCAGCAGGGGAAAAAATATAGACGTGCTTCCTTCCAATTGTACCTAATACAGGGAAAGTTTTAGTGTTGCAGCCAATGGGAGAAAAAAATCTATGTCCAGATACTAAGAGAGATAAGGACAATTGAGGAGACAAGACTGCGAGACACTCTTATTGAAGAGTAAGATGTTACATTTAACATGATACAGGAGGTAGAATCAGTGAGAGTATGGCTAAACCAGCCATAGTCTAGAAACAATATCTTTGGGGGACCCTTAAAATAAAATACTTGAAATATGTCTGCATGTAATTTACAACTTTTATCCCTGCCACAGTGATGCACTGGAGTATTATAAAACCATACACGTGGAAGAGGCAAGTACTTTTGACTAAAGCACAGAGTAAAAATAGGGTAGTTTTAGTGAACTGCGTAGGACTACACAGAATTACATGTGTTTGTACATCTGGTTCTGAGTATTTGTGGGACAGAGGGCAGTATAGTTCTGCTCAGAGTGTGTCTTCAAGTATTCTGGCTAGGGAAGAGGCTATTCTTGTGCAAGTTTAGGCAATGCATGAAGTAATGTTCATAGGTCCTTATAATCAGTGTCAGGTTTTTTTTGCTGAACATGTTACACTGACACCATTGTATGATAAAAATATTTCCTAATAGCAGTGTGGATGTCCTTTAATGAATGCCGTCTTTCCAAACTCATCCTATGTAAAATAACTGCATATGATGTAGAAAGTTCATCCTTGGCATACACAGATGGTATTGCAAGAATCTGGCACATTATGTTTCATTGCATTTAAGCCAGATAGCCAGAAGTAGCCAGAATTTTCATTTGGATACTATCCAACCATTGTTAATCATAAAAGACATGGTACAACAAGTTGGCATTCATATATGTGAATAATGGAATACTTCTTTAATTATGTACAAAAATCCTAAATGAACTAGTTTTCTCTCCTTATAAAGTGCCCCTTCTGCATCTGTTTCAACTTCCATTGAAGTCAAAGGAAAGCCTCCCATTGATTTCAGTTGAAGTCAGTTGAGTTTTATGAAATTCTTTTGCATGATGGCTCCCAACTTCCTTGAAGTCTATTGCAAATTTGTTCAACATGCAAAATGCTTGCCTCACAGCCTGTAATTCCATAAAGCTGTGCTGAGGACTCTTACTTATCTAGCATCAAAAAAAAAATATTCAGATAGAACAGATTGACTTTAGAAAACATTTTGTAGCAGCCCAAGAGTTAGAATTAAGAACTCAATTACATTGGAATTGCCGTCTTACATGAAACTGGAAAAAACCATTTAGTGCTTTTGCAGGCGTGTGTGAAGAATGTTTCTTTGAAAGCCTCTTCCCTTCTAATAGAACAATATTATGCCATTGTTAAAAGCTAAGCTAAGAATTTTGATAAATATCAGTGAAATAAGTTATAGAAAGATTCTTTTCTGCTGTTAAAATATATTATTGCAAGCCTTAATATTAGTGCTACATGAGCAGTCTTTGAGTTTATTGCAAAATAAACACATTTAATAACTTCAAAACATATATAGAGTAAAACATTTAATTATGTTCAAATGTCTTAAATGAATTGTGCTTGCACCTTAAAAAGTCCCCTTTTCCATCTGATTCAATTCTAACCCAAATCCAAAGCTTAATTTCTAACGAAGATGGATGCAAACTTCATACTATATGAGATAGACAGGTTTAAGGACACGTAGAAATAGGCCAGGTAGAAATAGGTTAAAAGACTTTATTAAAAGGCTTTATATGGTTTTGACAAACTATCACTTCAGAGTATATTCAAGAATTAAATAGGCTACTATTTTCTTCCATAAGGGATGTACTATTTCTAGTCCTTAATTTTAAAAGTGTTTTGCCTTATGGGTTGACCAAGCAGTTGTCTTTACTCTCTCCTCCCCTTTCCATCTATATGGAAAGTGCACAGCACGCTTCTTTAGGCACCTTTGTTGGTGACAGGGGCAGTGGTATTGAGAGCGCCCTCAGCAAGCTTGCCCATGACAGCAAGCTGTGCAGTGTAGTCGACATGCTGGAGGGAAGAGATGCCACCCAGAAGGACCCTGACAGGCTTGAGCTGTGGGCCCGTGCAAATCTCATTAGGTTCAATGAGGCCAAGTGCAGGGTTTTGCACCTGGGTTGGGGCAATGCCAAGCACAAGTACAGGTTGGGCAGGGAATGGATTGAGAACAGCCCCGGGGAGAAAAACTTGGGGACATTGGCAGAAAAGAAGCTTGACATGATCCAACAACGTGCATTTGCTGCCCAGAAAGCAAACTTATCCTGAGCTGCATCTAAAGAGGCATGACCAACAGGTCAAGGCAGGTGATTCTGCCCCTCTATTCCAGTCTTGTGAGACCCCACTTGGAGTACTGCATCCGACCCTGGGTCCTCCAACATAAGAAGAACATGGACCTGCTGGAGTGAGTCCAGAACAGGAGGACAGAGACGACCAGGGTGCGAGCACCTCTCCTGTGACGACAGGCTGAGAGAGTTGGAGTTTTCAGGCTGAAGAAGAGAAGGCTTCAGGAAAATCTCATTGCAGCCATCCAGTACCTGAAAGCAGTCTACAAGAAAGCTGGAGAGGGCTGTACACAGAGCACATAATGAAAGATTAGGAGGTAATGGCTTTAAATTGAGAGAGGATAGGATTAGATTAGATATTAGGAAGAAATTCTTTACTGTGAGAGTGGTAAGGTTTCCACTCTAGGAAAGGTAACTGCAGAGAAAAATTGAACATTATCTCCCAAACCTCTGACTCCAAGGACGACAACAGATAATGCACATGATCATACTTCCACTTCACAGTTCTGAAAATGGGCAGAATAATCCCTGCTTCCCACATATTGTCTCTAGGTTTTTAACCCATCCCATAGGTTTAGAGCAAAAAGCATAGGGGCTTTCTAACTAATGAAGCACTGACATAGCCTCTAAGAAGTGCAGCACTAATTGTAATGATGACAATGATGATGAATGGTGAATATATGGAAAAAAATCCAGCCTGACTTTCTCCTCAGCCTCAGATCTGTCTCATCACAGTGATGCTGCTTCATGATCTGAATTTAGTTGGAGCTGGCCACTATCTCTGAGTCTGTCCTGCTCGCCTTGCCCGCTCCATGGGTCTGGGCACTGGCTGTTGTACTGTTCCCTTTGGCTCCTGACTCTTAGGGAACAGCTGGCTATCAGTGAAAGCTTGTTTGTCAGATTTGAGAATAAGTTCAACCTTTATGTTCAAACTAACAAGTTAAGAGGAAGAAATTTTATGTTGTACTTGTAAATTTAAGGAAGAGCAAAAATAAATGTAGTGGGTAGCACAGTTTGGTTATTAGGCATTTAGTGACCTTGAATTAGCAGTAATAGAGGAGCTTCACTTCAGGTTTTCAATACAGGAAGAAAAAGTTTAGTTTTGTGGACCAAATCAAATAAATATGGTTGCAGTGTGCATTGGTGCAGCATTGCTATACTGATGCCTTCTTATTCCCTATGTATGACACTCATTAAAAACTATACCTAGGCATATAAAAAATATGGGGGTTTTTTATTTCAGAATTTGCATGACCTTGTGTTTCATGAGCACAATTATTTTGTTCTTTTTAAATTTTGAATTGAACTCTTGGCTATAAAAAAAACCCCAAACACTTGAGCAGAGAAAGGCATAACATTTATGACTTGCAGACAAATTCTCTAACATCTTGATCTCTCTCAAAGAAGCAATGATATCAAGATTGCCTTAAACTCTCCAGAAAGTTTCCAGTGACAAAGAAAATTAATTAAATTCTCTTCCTACAAACAGGATATAAATAGTGTGGAAGCATCTGAAGATATTTTCCAGCTGCTGAGCTATACAAGTATTTCACAACCTTGGAAGAAGAAGTTCTTGTTATCTAAACAGCAGTTTTATTAGAGCTGATTAATCTTATCCGTGATATTCGACCAAACTATCGAGTGATTCTTTCCTCCTACTTCCAGGCAGTACTGCAGGCAATGCAGAATGCACGTGAACACAGACTACAAATGACTTTTTTCCATATAAGTCATTATTACTCTAGCAGAAAACTCTGTAGATGAGACAAATGGTGTTAGTTACACATTGTTGCATTCCTACTGAAAACTGTGCCTTGAGTCTCTGTTATTCTTTCACCTTATTATTGGAATATAAACCAAACTGGATGTACCAGAGTTCTGAGAAACACTTATGGTGGGACAATTTATAGGCCAAATCTTAGGTTTTTCTAAAAGCGGACAAGGGAATTAGTCACAGCATCCTTGACTCAGTCAAACTCTTCATTCAGTGGAGTCCCATGACCTCCTTCAGGATGTGTTTCCTCCAGAATCAGAGACACTGAGATGGCTAAAGCCAGGTGAGGCTAGTCCTACCTGTGGTGCCACCCAACAGGAGTATCCACTGATGCTGCATCACACTGGCATTTACAATAAAAATGTGGTTATTTCTCCAATTTTTAAAATGGAATTCTTTGAACTGTAGCATACAATCTAAATTGCTTATGGGTTTGTTTTTATAGAAAAGTTACTAAGACAGAGAAAGGGAGTATAAACAAATAAAGGAAAACCAGGTGACCATCACTATGTTGATCATCATGGATTATAAGAAGCCATCTTGTTCATATCCTTTTTCTGCTTTTCAGACTATTGCTCTGCTCCCACACTAAATTCTAATCAAGGAAGTCTTTTCATGGTCTATATTATGTCTATCAAGTAAACATTAGGTAACTCTTGTTTTTAGGGCCACTCTATTTTGACTTTCTTCAAATTTCACACAAGTTCAGCTTATCTGAAAAGTAGCTGTAAGGAAAATATCTGATTATTCTATAGAAGAGAAATAGGAATTAGTATACCAGCAGTTGCCACTGGTTTTGTTAATTTAAAGACAAAAATGCCAAGAGAACATACAGTTGCTCACCTGCATTAGGCTGCCTTTTAGCAACAATTAAAAAGTGTTTAAAATTTTCCTTCATCAGTATTTCCTAGTCAATTTAGCAAAACCAAAACCGAAACAAAACCTCTTTATAGCAAACAAGGAAGGATAGATAGTATTATAGAGGAAGGGCTGTAGTCACATAAAATGATTAGCAAACAGGCTGTGTTTAAAGGTGACAGGGCTATGATTTCACAGAAAAATTGAAGATGGAAAAAGGTTGTGAATCTAGAATTAAGAAAACTTCAATTTTATTTTTTTTAAATATCGTCTCCAGTCAATGTTGGTTTCTGCTGTTGCAAATAAAGTAGGTAATTTATGACTTTTACCATGCTGCAAATATACCATGCACTTAGGGACCAAATTTGCAGAGTAGTTCCTTTAGATTTCCTCATGGAGGAAAAAACCCAACACCAAATTAACGGCCACCCCCTCTCTAAAAAAACCCTGTTGTTTTCATCCTGTTGTTTTCATAAATAGGCTTACCAAGGGCAATGAAAAAGTCTTACTTCTTGACATCTTTATTTCCTTTAAGAATTTCAGAATTATAATGCAGCATAAAATTCACCAGGATTAATTTATCGAGCTTCTTGAGACCTCCCATTATATAAAGCAATCCTTGCAAATAGGGTAACATCTCAGCAACATCTTATATTAAAATCCCTCCTCCAATGTATTTTTTATTCCTACAAACACACTGCATCCTAAAACTGAAACTATCAGCATGGCACAAGTCTAGAGCAGAGCCCTGAAAGACAGGAGAAGATTATCATCAGTTCACACCAACAATTAACTGTGTGCCACAATGTTCTCTAGCCCTGAGATCCACTGATGTGGAACTGTCCAAGTCTGTTACATGCTCCTCCTCTCTGAAACATCATGGCCACAGACAGGCTGCCAATTGGAAATGGTCCCTCATCTGTGTGAATACCCATTCTTAAACCTGGGAAATGACTGGGAGATTGAGAGCTGCTCTGCCAAAACCATGAGAGAGAATGCATCTTAAAAGAAGAGCTGAATTCCAGTGCCTAGGAAAATTCTGATACTACCTAATTTACTAGTACCTTATAATTGTAACATGCAATGACTGGCAAGTCCTTGAGAAATGCTTAGAAACAGGCAAGAGAGGGGTAATATTTAGGCTTTTATACATACGGACTGATGATGGACATTCACATTAAGAAATGTTTCCTATAAGGCATCAAAACCCAACTGTCTCGGGGCAGTTATAGCACCATATTTAACAAACAGTTCTTTTGTGTTAAACGTCCCTGACTGGGCCATTTCCTTCTCTGTACATGAAGCTTTAATAATATGGGAGCAATAATGAAAGGATACACTCATTTTGCATAACATCAGTAAACCAAGATAGATTATTATATTTGTACTTTAGGCCTGTAATTAGAAACCAAGACTGCTTTCACCAGGGTCAGAGGTCAATTTCATCAGGACTGGTGCTTATACTCGAGAACAGAAGAAGTGCTGTGGCATGAGCTGCTAAAGTCCACCCGAAATTGTGCTGCCCCTCAAAATGGGAATCAGTTCAGGTACTTCATTTGTGCCAGCACCAGCCTCTGCTTGGTGGAACAGCAGCCATAGCATGAGGTGATATTGTTGAAAATAGCAATAACATAAAAATAATATTAACCACCACTAGATAATTAATCTGACACAGTTGATTGCATGTTCTGGAGCCACATAATTCTGGCACAGGAAGGATGTCAAGATCATGACTTTTATATCTTAAAGACATTTATGAAATTGCCTCTGATCTTATTTTCACTTAGGTCTTTCTCTAATATCATCTTTTCAAAACTCTGTTTTAGCAAAATATCATGAGCAATTTTAAACAAATGGTATAATTTTATTGACATTTGACCAATTAAAGTACATTTGTAATCAATGTTGCAAAAAGAGCTTTAAGTAAAATGACAAATCTCCAACTAATACTTTTTTAATCCTTGGTCTTAAAATATTTACTACATAAATGACAAGCAGGGTCAAAGCAAATTGCACTTTATAAACTCAAGTTTAGGACATCAAACAAGAATTCATAAACCAAATAAAAATGAAAATGCTTAACTTAAGTTTGCTCCATCTCTGGTCTACCCTATGGAGATAAGAAGGGAAGACTGCAATTTTAATTGGTCCAATAAAGTCGGCTTGTGTTATGGTAAAGGAACATAAAAGCTAGATCAAAGCCAGCCTGCCTAACGAGCCTGTCAATACCAACACTGAGACAGCAGCAGCAGCCCCTGCAGCAGAGCAGTCAACACCAGGAATGCAGGTTGCCATATGCAAGGCAACCTTTAAGCACTTCTGTTTATTGGTTTGCAAAGACCTTCCTCAGCTCAAGTTACATCAATGTTAAGCACTCTTTACAGACATAGGAAAAAGCAGAATGTATGGAAAGAGTAGAGAGAAAAACAAATATCATTCCTTCCCTTGTGTGTAAATGTTGAAATGGAGTTTCCAGCTTTCTTTGCCATAAATTCTTCCTTTCATTTTTTAATCAGGTTCTGAAGGATTTTATTACACTTCATACTATCTGCTGGTTCTGTCTTGTTTTACAATGATTTTATAAGTGAAAGTTAAAAACAAAGTAAGATGGCAATATATCCCTGGCAGGTAAGTAGGAAAAGGAGTATATTTGAACATCACAAATGTTTCCTTCATTCTGAAATAAAGAGAAAGAAGGTTTGTACATGATGTACTTCTTCCATGTCTTTCAGTGAGGTCATCTCCTTATTGCCTAAATCTTGTTTCTAAGAACAAGTTTGGCTCTGAACTTGGAAGTAGACTTGCCTGGTGGACTGCAGAGATACTCTGAATCAGCCCTGGAAATCTCCCTGCTGCGGGGTCTCTGTGTCCACCTACCTAAAGAATTTGTAGAATCCCTTTTCCCAAAGCATGGCAGCACCTCTTGACACTGATATAGAAGTTATGCAGTTTTCATTTTACTGGTGGGCAAAATATTTTCACAGAAGCTACTTTCTCCTAGGTCAGGGAGGAGTTCTGCAATAGAGCAGTAAAGCAAAGCTAAACCAGGCACATCTCAGGTGAGCACTCCAACGCCCTGTTTCTGAGGTTTTGCTAATGAATTTGTAAAAATGGCTGAACCCTCTACCTTGTGTGCACTCTACATAGATTAGCTGCTTGGAACCTGTCTTCCATATGGCAGAACTAAGCCCAGCTTAAGATGTGAGGAATGCAGCCAGATTTCTAAGGCTTTGTCTCTACTGGTAAATAAAGCCAGGCCAGAAATCAGCCTCAAACACTGGACCCATTTTTGTCCTCATCAATTCATTATTGCCTTTCTCCTACCTCTGTTTTGGACTATTCAAAGCAGCTTCCTACATGATATATCTTCTCCCAAGAGAACTAGTCCTGAGCGTCTACACTGGCTAGAGCAATCCATAGCTGTCTTTGACTTAATAGTTAGACAAAGCCTCGGTGACCAGTTCCAGCTTGATAAACAGCTTTCCACTCTGTAAGATAATAAGGACACAATTTTGAGGATTGTCTCCTCCCTGTCCTAATGTCCCCAAATACAACAAAATACTTGATTGTATTATAAGCCTCTTAAGTATTAACAGAGCCTCCTTGAATACTAACCTACAAATGGATACATTTCTCTGCTGCAAAATACATTTCGTTCTTTTCCCTTAAGAAAAATTTAACAGTCACAATCCAAAGCTCTTCCTATATGGTTTCAGCAGTCATGCCCCATGCTTGATTGCTGTTCAAGTGTCTGCTGTAAGCAGCTGTATCGTGATTAACAAGGAGCCCTTTCCAGTCTCCAATTCAGAAAACATGCTACAGCTCCCGCAAGGTTGCAGCCTACACGTGTGCAATCCCCACATCCCAGTTTCCTGGCAAAGCAAAGCTGTGCTTGCAGTCTTGGTAGGAGCAGGAGCAAATTCTAATCAAAAGACAATCTGGATGACTGGTAGGTTAGAACTTCAGCCTGCACCAGAGCATGCAACAGAAAAGAAACATGAATGCAGCCTGATAAAGCTCAAAATATGGAAAAGTCTGGTAAAGCAACCACAAGGAGAAGCAATAGGCTCTTTGTGTGAGAAACTAGGTCTTATTTGTATTTATATCTGTTTCAGAGGCAGTTTGTGCAGTGCTTTCAGAGCTCCAGATTAAGATCCTTTTAGAAACAAAGACTGTGCTTGTTATCTGTTTCTTCTACGGACTGGCATTACTGTGGATTTTTTTTTTTTAATTATTTTAATGATTACAATTGCAGCCAATCCTCCATCATAACACAACGACATCCAATGAGAACAATAACAAAAATCCAGAAGAGTGAGTGAGGCATACAAATATCTTTCTGGTTTGTTTTGAAGTCACACCATTATTCAATCACTGAGAATCTACAAGGGGAAGCTACCAAAAGGACAGAACAACAGAACAGACACAGTGTTTGGAATTACCAAATGCAGGACAAAAAAAAGTGGAGCAAGGGGAACTAAACACAGATGAATGTAAAGCGAAACCAAACCTTATGAATAAGTTGTTCCAGTGTGCAGAGTCCTAAGTGCTTGAGCCAGCTTCGGCTAAAGTACACAAACAGAGCAGTCATTGGAGTTCTTCAACAGTCAAGTCACTTGGAAAAACACTTGGAAAGCAGCTATAAATCAAACAAGCCACGTGCTTGTGGGCATATTTCACATAGAAGGTTCATTGAGATAGGCCTGCAAGGACATGATTACAATAGCCAAGAAACTGAGCTTTTTTTTTCTTTTTTAATGTTTGGAAAGCACCTAGAACTTTTCGATTGCTACCCAAAAGCACATAGTTACAATAACAACTGCAAATGTGTAAAGACTAAAAATGAATGCCAAGATAAAAACAAGAGGAAAATAAAATTTAAAAAAAAAAGGGGCAAGCAGATCTGAGGCACTGGTCATGGCACATAAGCATGTAATGCTGGAACACACTCCAAATCAAATTTTTATTTCTACTAGGCTGTTACATTGGTACATAAATATGGAACGAACAGTGACAGGCTCATTTCCACTTCGGGGTTGTGAGTGTTGATGGCTGTATGGTTCTGATGGATAACTGCAGATATAGGATAAGAAAGCAGGGAAAAATAATTACTACAAGAAATCACATGGTAGTCCCCAGAATAGTATATTAACCTGAAAGGAAAACTTGGCAGGGCACATTCCCATAACTGTGAAAACAAGGCAGATATCAGCAGACACTGCTATTGTGGTACTGCTTAGAAAAAAAGGCTACACTGCAATGATAAAATTCAAAACCAGAGGGACAAAGATGACAAGTGAAAGAGCTACAGGTATTAAAAAGATAATGTAATGATTCAAATTGTGTTAAGCTACTTTCTCCATTGTCCATAAAGTGATTAAATCTTCCCAGGCACAGCAGTGAAAACCCTCCAGGAATCTAAAAGAGAGAAAGGTGCTGTTCTGAATTACAAACGTCCTTCCTACCCACCACCTGAGCTCTGCTTCTCACCATAGCCTAAACTGAGACATGACCAAACTAAAGGGCTGCAAATAATACATGTAGAGGCAACTTTCATTCTAGCACAAAGAAGAAATCTCAGCTACTTTGTTACAAAAGATTATACTCCTATCGTTTATGTTTTTGCACAACAGTGTGGCATTTACAGCACTCACATCACAGATGGGAAATGTACGTCCAACTTCTTGTTCAGACTGAGAGGATTTAAACCTTCATCTTTCACCTCCTAGGCACCTGCACCACTTTTTAGACTAGACACGCTCTATCTTGTCTTTAGTCATCTACTGAAATAAGGAGTTGAAATCCTGTCGTATTTAATTTAGCAAAAGCATTTCAACTGAATTCTAGCAGCCAGGGCATCACCCAAATTGGCTGCACGTTAGCAGTCAAAAAGAAATAATGGAAGCTTCAGCCAAAGCAACTAAACAAAGCTAGTTTAATTTTTCAATTAAAACTAAAATGCTCTGATCTATAGTATATCATGCAGGGAGATGCCACCAAACTGGAGTACAAAACCTTCACTTTGTTCAGAATGTTTTCTTCCTAGGGCCAAACTGTGGAGATTACTCATCAAGATTTTAGAAGAAACCATGCCAAAAGTATCACTAAAGTTCAGTACTTAGTAACCCTCAGCTATGCCCATTCCTCCAGACCATAACACTCTATCAAGTCACCAACTTTGATCACTGAACTTCATTGCTTAGTCCTATCAAAGCATGACATATATAGCATGATAGATGAAAAAAAATCCCTGTACTTTTCTCATTTGTCATTAATATTTTAATCTGTTCTCAGAACAATAACTGTGGTCTGCGAGTCACAATAGCAACACAAACATCCATCCCATCTTAACACTTCTAGATATGCCATTTCATGAAACCACTAGCTTTAGAAATCTGAACAGGCAACACTTGGCAAATTCTTGGACAGCTAGGGGGAAAATTGGTGTGTTCTAGAAAGCATTGTTTGTGATTCGAAGAAAGAAGCTTGGATATTTGTGTTTGAAAAAAGTGAGTATTCTTCTTAATGTGATGTTTGCACAAGAATGGATGCAATGTTTAATGTAGTTTTAGAGCCCGTTTTCTCCCCTTGTTCTGGAGAGTTCCACAAAAGTTGAAGACTTTAATCTGACTCCACCAGAAAAGGCTAGTTTCTGAATTACAGCCAGAAAACTCACATGAGTTTGCCAAAAAAATAGAAAATTATCTTTATAGTCCAACTATAACAGAAACTATGAGGTAAGTTCTGATAAATCCTATTACATGATCTCAAGTGATCTCTGGGTAATATGTAGAGGTTATGCTCGTGCTTGTTATTTTTATCAGAAATAATTTGTAGTAAATATTGTTTATGTGAACCAAAGAATTTCTTTGCTATGACCAAAGCACACAATAGCAGCGGTGTTACTACATTGTTCCTTTTACTCTTACCCTTCCATATCTTTCCTTTATCCATGAAAACAACATACGCTTCATTTCTGTTTTCCTTTAACAAAACCCAGGCTTAACCCCAATTGTTGTCATGTGCCTTCATTTCAGTTGGTACTGATTTTGTTTTTCTTGGATCCAGCAAAATCTAGGCATACTGAAACATAGCTTATTTCACGTCAAAATATATTGTGCTACTCGTACTAGCTGATCAGGAGCTGTTTTCTCTAAGCACTGAAAAGATTTCCTCTTGTTGTTTCAGGATACTTCTAAAACGCGTCTCTGAGCTTAGGGCTAGAGTTTGATTAATGCATGATTTCCTCTTTAAAATTAGAAACAGGAATCATGAGTGATGGTTAATAATTTTCATTTGCTCTTCTGCTCTGTTTTCCAAGCAGTCTAATTAAGGCCTGGTTCCCAAGCTTGATTAGGCTTCTTTTACATCTGACTGCAGTTTGCAGATAGTGCTTCCAGGCAGGAACTCATGCCTATTTGCAGTAAATGGAAACAATCTGGGAAGGAACAAGAAGATTGTTTTGGGGCTTTTTTTCCCCTCCTTTAATTAGAGAAATTGTAACGTCTCTTGCCGGAATCAACAACATCATTTAACTATAAATGTCAGAAGTGGAGACACAGTAATGAGGCCCCAAGTCACATTTGCTGAACTGCATGTTGCAGTCATGCCATTAGAGACAACTGTTTTACACTTTTACCAAGTCTGTGGGATTGCAGGGCACTCAGTCGATGCTGTCTGAATTTCACATGTACCATGGGAGCTGTAAAAGGTCTGTACAAACATCCGAGTTAGTCACTAGTTCTCTGACCTGGTGCCTCCTCAGGACACCGAGCAGTGCTGCATCCTAGCAGTAGGGAAGATGTCTCTCCTGCTGACTAACAGCTACCCCAACAGCAATTCCTGAAAGAAGTTCCTGTGTTAGTCCCGTGTGATACAATACAGGTGGCTATATGGGATACACAATGTATGCTTCAATTACTTGCTCAGTCCTCAGAAAAAAGAGAGTTTCTCCTCCCTGCTCCCACTGTAAAGTGTCAGGACACATCCGTTTGCTGATTCCACGGACTTGTCCTTTATCTCTGCAGTGACATGGCTCTCAGTCAGGTGATCCCTCCCATCAGACAGCCTTCTCAGAAAGTGGAGTCTCTTTGTTCCCTGCACTCCTCTGACTCCATCACAGTGTAATGCTCCTGGTACCTTTTAAAAGCTGTTTGCCAGTGATGGTGTATGAAATACGTCAAGAGCTCTACCATGATTTTAGTTACACATATTTTGTTCTGACACAGACACAATTTCTATATTCTTGTTAATCCTGTATGGATTTGGGTTTTTTTCTCATGCAATGTCTTAAGATAGGTGCTATATGTTGACACAGTGAAGAAAGGTTAATATAAGTTCATTTTTTTCCCCTAAAGGTACTTGTTTAAAGGATAAATGCACTTTAAAATAGTTCTATTGGTCACCATGCACTAAAGGTATTATTAGCAAAGGAAAATCCCAAAATTTACAGATTTTAGATGCGTGATTCAGCATCTCTTACTACTAGTTATAGTTTCATGCTGTAAATATAATGAGCTTTTTGGCATAAATGAAATTAAACATTGTCAGTATTAAGTGGATCTAGATTATACAAACAGTGTCCATTTATGTTACCTAAAGGAGTTGTTTGCACAGCGAGATCTAGACGGTGTTCTTTCTACTGATAGAAGCAGACTGGGACAGATTCTGAGGCATCACATCACAGAGGCAGCTCAATCCATGCCAGCTTCTACAGTCTTCTACAACACAAAGTGTAGACCAAACTAAAATGAGATTTTAGGACCCTTATTTTAGATATGGAGCTTTGGCTTCAAGATAACTTGCCTGACTACTTTCCCTCTAGTACCAAGTTAAGTTATGTTACACACAGTTCTAATAAAAGGCAGAGGAAAGCCTCAGTTTTCACACTTTCTGCCTGAGGCTATTAGTAAGAGTAGCCCCAGAGAAAAAGGAAAATCAGGATCCTGTTTCCCATGCAGTTTGTACATTTGCTCCAGTAGGACGAGCCGTAAGCCAGGACACAGGACAGTGCTGACTGAAAGAGCAAACTCTCCTTTCTTCTTTACAGGATACAGACTAAGCTATTTCTTGCTATTTCATCTGCCATTATCTGAACTGAACTAAGGGCTGATGGATGAGGAAGGTTTAAGTGTATCTAAGAGATCAAGCTGCTTCTTGACTTCGGTGAAGCATCAATTAAGTATGAAGTAATCAGTTGGGCACCCAGTTTTCTCTCCCAGGTGAAAGTCATACTCAGGAACTGTTTCTTTCTCTAGGACAAAGAAGAATAGAATAGAATAGAATAGAATAGAATAGAATAGAATAGAATAGAATAGAATAGAATAGAATAGAATAGAATAGAATAGAATATCCTGAGTTGCAAGGGAACCACGAGGATCATTGAAGTCCAGCTCCTGGTCCTGCACAGGACCAGGTGTTATTAAATTTCTAAGTGTCTAAAGCTTACATACTGCTTGTGAGAGGGAAATAGGAGATATTCTATGATATTTAGGTGCCTGAAATATACCAAAGTTGTATGTTGAACATTTTGATGTGTCTGTTGAATTCAGACACTCCAAGCATGCCCCCCAACATCTCAAAATGCAGACTGGCTATGAAATATCAGTATTACCTTAACTTCAATTTCATTTTTCTTTTTTATATATTTTGCTTAACTTCTCTTTTAACAAATAAATACAATTGTTTAAATTTATTTCTATTAAAAACACAATTTAAATGTGTTTTTACAGATATGAAAACTGTAGATCTATTTCACTGTATTTGTGCATAGAAAAACAAATTTTATTACATGTCTTCCTATTTATCAACTTATTTTGGTTAAAGAACAACATGACTACCATGACAGAGCTATATTTTAGAAAGGAGAACAAATGAATTAGGAAATTAAGTTCTTCTTGCACTGGAAGGGGAAATTAAATGAAAAAGCAGTTTTTAAACATTTTGGGTGACTTGCTGAAAGATTAATAAATTATGTTATTGTGTTCAGAACTTACGTTTGCCATCTTAACGTCTAAATGGTTTTCCGGCTAAAACTTTGGGGCGTGTTTGGAGAAAATAAACCATCTGACTTTTGAATGACTCAAACACGCAAGTTCTAAGCAACAGAGATACTGCATACTTTGTCAGTACACATCACACGCTTCACTCTTCTTCTCCCTAACAGACACAAATTCAAGATTACGTCTTATGCTTTGTTATTAATCTACTTCGTTCTCTTTGCATCACTAAGCCGTAAATCGGAAATGCTTGTTGTATCTGGAAGAAGACAATGTTCCTAGTTATTTGTGGTCCTTTGATATGTAACGACTTCATTCATTTAAACTAAGTATTTTATCATAGAGCTTGGCACATTGGTTAGGATTGGTACTGGGGAGGGGCTGGTAATTTTACTTCTTATTAAAGTTGCCCAACACTTCTCATTATAAAGCCTGTTTTCAGCTGTATATCACTTTGCCAAACCTTAAATGTTTGGGCTGAAATTTTCCATGCCAGGTGTCTGCCTGAGGCAGAAATATTTCGGGAAGTTTCATCCAAAATGGTACAGCTGTTTCTGAGAATAAGGTTAAAGAAAATCTGTTGTTTAGTAATGTTGAAAAAATACTGGCAACCTTTTCCTGGAGAAGTCTAAGTGTTTTTATGCAAAAAATAAAAGTTTGGGAGGGGGGAGCTGACTTTCTGCCAGCGATGTATGTCTGCATAGAAACGTTCGCTTTTAAAATTTTCAAAAGCCAACCTTTTTAAAATATTCAGCGGGGATTTGTAGGCTCAGTGTCTTGGACTCTAATCTCTGCTGCAGTCTCTTTACTTGTTTCTTTTTTATACTTTCTGTGGCTAAACCCAGCCAACAGGAAACATTACAGAAAGAGACTTATGCAGCACTTAGGCTACATAAAGTAGAGCCCAAATTCAGGCATTATGGTTCCATGAAAGGGGGGTCCTCACTGCCTATGACGCAGTTCCTTGTTACAGGTACTTTCCCGAGGGAAGAAAACTAGAACTACAGGGGAAGGCTTGAGCCTCCCTTCTGACTGTTTCTTCCATGCATGCAAGATGTGGACACGGGAAGGGGCACCAAAAAAATTTGGGTACTGGTAACTTGGGCATGGAAAGCAGGAGCAGCTGGGGCTGTCTGTGGACACCAAGCTACACACTGGCAGGACACAGGGTGAGGAAAACAAACCTACTAAGGAGCCTGGGAGGGGATATGGAGGTGTGGAAAGCATGGAGATATGGGGACTGGAAGCCATGCAAACAGCAAGATAAGGAGAACTAGAGGAGAAATGTGGCAAAATTGGGGGGGAATAGGGCGAGGGGAAAAAAAAAAGAAAATTAAAAGGAAACAAAATGGGATTAGAGCAGGGAAAGAAGCTTGCTGGAGGGAAGGGGTTAGTGGGAGAGCTGGAAAACTCATCCTGAGCATGGAGAACAGAAGGGGTGGGTGAAGGAGATTGAGTATAGAGATAGGCCTGGAGCAAAGGGAATCTCGGACTAAGCGCACAAAGCAGGAAAGAGTGGCATACAGGCATGGCAAAGGGGACCAAACTCAGAAGGATGGGATAGAAAGAGCTGTAAGTGCTCAGCAGTGTTTTCTTCTGAAGGAAATCCAGGTCTAGCCTGCAGATGGACAGATGGCTACTGCACGTGATGGTAAAATTCAAAGAGACAGGACATAAACTAAAGTACCATCTCACAACCAATCTACTTAATCATTATTAATTACATTCCCTGAGAGTTTTGGTCTCAATATCAGTCTTCCAGACCATTCCCAGTTTAGGGCTAGCACAAGCCACAGATTGCTCACAGTTGTTGCTATATATGAAGGCAACCTTCACAGAGGTAAAAGAATATTGGGTTACATGGGCGCAAACTGTGCTGTGCACACACCCAGAACCAGAGGATGGGCCTTGGTTCACATTATTTACTAGTATAGACATTGCCTAAAGCTATAACTGTACTGTTAAATGAAAGAGGGCCAGGGAATGACTCAAGTACTGAACTGCTGATTGCTCATGCAGATTAAGAGTTAGCTCACTCACAGTCTCCGTTTTGGATCACTGAGCCTAGGAAATATCTACTTCAGAGTGGTCTTTGGTAGCATGAATGTGGGCTGCTTTGTGTCACTTTGTCTAGGGAACAAATCAACAGGCTCTTTTACTTGGTGTTTCTGGAAATAAACCCACTGTCAAAAAATAAAACCAAACCAAAAAAAGAGAGATGAGTAAAACCGAAGTTAGCAAGACTGTCAGAATGCACCAAGTAAAAATAATTACTGTTTTACAGATTCAATATTATGATCCTGTTTTGACTAAAATGTTGGATTAATAAGGGAAAAGGTTATGAAAATAAGGAGTAAAAACAAAGGCAATCCTAAGTGTGCATTTTAACAGACAAACCCCAGGCAGGTCATTTTTGCTAGAAATAGAGAAAATCAAGGCACATATCAACAGGTATATTGCAGTGACAAAGTATCCTTTCAGCCCTTGACAGCAAACCACAGGTGACAGATGGTCTCAGATTTTATAAATTGTGACCTTAAAATATAGCTAAGGATATCAACACCTGCTTAGCTGATCTTGTATTAAATCCAGGTAGAAGCTGTCAGAACTTCATTGCAGTGTAGGCAGGCCTATGCAGGAACTGAGGAGTGGCCTGTGCAAGCTTTTATGGCATACTAAATCAGTGTGGAAAACATTCAGCCCACACTCCTTTTTGCCCACTGATATGAAGTACGTTTGTCAGATCAAAGCTAATATTAGAGGATGAATACCAATGGCTTTTTAGTAGATTGGATCTCACAGACCTGGCGAAAAAATATATACCGTGTTCCTGAAAGCATGGGTACAGAAAAAATTGCCAGAGGGCATAGAGGAAATGATACATGTCAATACAAATAACTATCACTCTGGGTGAAATTCCAGTCCATGAACTTCATTAATTTGGTGGTAGCTTGCCAGACTGCAAATCCCACCAACAGAAATGTAATAAGCAATAAAACAGAGGATTCAGTCACTCTCCTCTGAGCTTCTCTTCTTCTTTGTTTCCACTATTCCTTTAAGCCACGGTTAACCTACATATCTTTATCCTCATCCTGAGCGGTTATCATAAAGTCTCACCTTATTCCATAAGGACAATAGACAAAATGCACAGTCTTCTGAAGATTTCAGCAATGCTCCAAAAAAATTAATGCTACATTTAATACAACTACTAGCCAAGATCAGTCATTCATATAAGTAAGCACAAAGCTATACACATTGTGATTCATGAAAGCCACACGAAACCTAGAATAACATCTGAAATATATGTGTATCTATTTAAAATTTGGTGAGAGGTAAGGCTCCCCACTGGTCCTCTCAGGAGGAGAATGTATACTGGCAAGTGGCAGAGTAAAGGGAAAGTCATGAAGGTTGAGAAAAGAAATACATGAGCGTTGTTTAGATGACATGCAAAAGAGTCAGCTGGTTGCTCCCGTGCTTTCCATGGCTTGCACTGGCAAGATAAGCAGGCTAGCAACCACTGCACTAAATTAAACACACATCTATCATGGTAATAATATAACTGTTTGCAAGTTTACTTTGTCATAGCCCTAAAATAGATTCTTCACAATAGAGTAAATCTATAACTTACTAAATATTTCCAGTCACCTGGTCTTGGCCGCTGAGAGTAACAAAGGAAAATTATGAACATTCTCAAGAAAAACAACACAGTGAAAGTTACAAGAAGTAACATCTTTTAAAAATCAGACCATTTACCAAAGACAAAAAGGACATTGTGGTTCATCAGGTTTGTTTTCCTGCTGTTGCAGACATCCATATCATAGGATATCCTTCATCAACTTATGGAGTTCCATTTAGAGAATGTTGCCTGTTTGTTTGTTTATTCAATCTGTTCTGGAGCTTCAGTATTCCAGCAGCTAAACACTTTCTTCCAATTTGCACATATTTCTGGTTATTTTACATGCATCTAGTTTTCATACGAACATTGGCCCTCATCACAGCTTTTTGCCTTTCTGGCATTACGCCCTTAATACATTTAGAGACAGTAATGAAATCCTCATCCCAGTCTTCATTTCAGTAAGTTAAATACCATGCCTGTTCAGTTTCCTCTCAGAGGACAGATTCTTCATTTACCTAGCTATCTTGTCTTTCCTGCTTCCTTCTTGTTTCAGCTTAACACATTTCAAAACATGGATGGTCAAAATTGTAAGTAATGTGACGGAGGCCCCACCAAAACTTCCTCTGAGTCTGTATGTCTGATATATTCTATGTGTCACATGCCTTTTCCAGTACTGGATCACATTGCTGTGATTGATTAGCACAACCTGTCTTCCCTCTCAGGATGACATCTTGCAGATGATAACAGGAATTATAAGAATCCTTTCCCTTCAGGTTTGTCAGTCTGTCAGCTCTGTATCGTTTAACCGTGTTGCCAATGCCTCAATTTTGTATCACGCACACTTTATCAACAAAGCACAAATTAAAAGATTAAATAAAACCACTCTCAAGAATGATCTTTCTTACACTTCTTGAGGAACATTTCTGAATACATTTTTTACCTTTTCAACACTGTAGTTTTCATTTCCTTAACTGATCCCTCCCTAAATTCTTAACTTTACTCCTTAATCTCTGACAGTTTAACCACATCCTCCCTAGCTTTGTCCACATACTATCGTTCTCATTCCTCTTCCCTGTTTCTTGCTGTGCACATTCCTGCTCTTTTTTATTCCTTTATCCATAGACATGTACAAAAATTAGGTGTTGATTTTCTGCAATTCTATTTCAGCCTTTACTCATGATTTTGCAATATCTAGTTATGGATTCAGATATTTTACCCCAACTTATTAATACTGAGCAGTCATAGAACATCCTGAATTGGAAGGGACCCACAAGGATCATCAAAGTCCAGCTTGTGGACCTGCACTGGACAGCCCCAAGAATCACACCATGTGTTTGAGAGTATTGTTCAAACACTTCTTGAACTCTGTCAGGTTTGATACTGTGGCCACTTCCCTGGAGAGCCTGTTCCAGTACCCAACCACCCTCTGGGTGAAAAACTTTTCCCTAATATCCAACCTAAACCTCCCCTGACACAGCTTCGAGCCATTCCCTCAGGTCCTGTCACTGGTCACCAGGAAGAAGGGACAGGTGCCTCCCCAGACCATGATGAGGTTCCCCCGCAGTCTCCTCTTCTCCAGGCTGAACAAATCAAGTGACCTCAGCTGCTCTTCGTACAACTTCCCCTTCACCACCTTCATGGCTCTTCTTTCAGTGATCTCTAATAGGTTAATATCCTTGTCTATGTTACTGTTTGTGAGGTGACCATCCTCATCAAGAAACTGGCCAATGTTATTTCTGG